>MU190935.1:7293-39414 GCA_016904865.1 Pissodes strobi
TGCAGCCCCTCTTGTCACAAACTGTCATTGATCAGCTCCAGACTTTGCACTTCGGTGTTCTCCAGCCTGGGGGAGGACGATGGGGTAGTCCAAAAACATACAGATGATCGCTATCCGTGACAATATCCAAATGCACTAATTAAAACTGAAGAAAAGTTGACTGGTATTTTTTCGTTAAAACGATCCGTTTTCGACAAAAAAAAATATTTTTGTTTTAATGTGTGCCTAATACTTACGGCTTTTGTGTTCTATCTTAACTTAATGAAAACAGCAATAGGAATATTTATAACTAAAAAATCTTTTTTGAGATTCGTATCCTTAATTTAGTAAATGAAATCTAAGGAATTTAACTTATTTAATAGGTCAATTCTCAAACTGATTTGCTAGCCACTTAGACATAACAAAAGTTGATGATTCTATTGCCGATACCCGATACTAAGGAACGGATTATGTTCCAAGGCTTATGTATCTTGGGAAAACGATATCTATGCATTTTCGCGACATTGATTTTGATTATTTCGAATGGTTTGTTAAGCTTCTAGAATCTGTAACACCAATTTTTCCCTTGTGTCTAGAGAGTAGTATAAACTAAGTCATCAAGAGTTCCCCATATAAAAAATCTAGAATGTTCAGGTGTGGAAATTTCGGTGGTCAGCTGGTCCCCTTGTCAGTACACCCTCATCTGGAATCTGCGAACAGCCTATCCATAGTCACAGAACATTGTTATTGCACCAATTTGTTATAATTTATCATAATGGGTTGGAGCACCATCCATTTGAAGTCGAGCTTCTTTCAAATGAAGAGGAATTTCTTCCAAATTTTATTAGATCATTTTCCAGAAAATGTTACCGGAGAGGTAAAATATGAGAACCACCCAGGGTCAAGACTGATTAGCTGATTTAGCTGATACTTGATGGAAATTAATTGCAAAATTTTAAAGGAAAACACAAAGGTTTTAAATTTCCACAATTTACTTTAACAAAACCATGACATATGTTTCGGCGCACAGTGCCTTTTTCAAACGGACTAACTGCAAGTATGCAAAAATAGAGTCAAATATCCTAAATAGGTAACAGAAAGGAGACCATAAACTTAAAGGTATGGAAATTCCAATTAATATTAATTACACAATATGGGTAAGTATTTTTGCTATTAATATTTGCTACTGAAGGAAGGTAGAGAGTAAAGACAACAACAATGTTCATTAAACTAATATGTGTATAAATTTAATAATGGGGAATAATTAGTGTCTAATTGCTCATTCAATAACAAACCTGACTTTTCCTTTTTGTTAATTTCTTGTCCATAATCAATTGTAAAAAAAATCAATTATAAAAAAGAACTTAATATCATTAAACAGGTTGCAGTCAATAACGGATATAATGCTAGTCTAATAGATAATTTAGTTAAGAAAAAAACTTATAAAATGGCTATAAACTTAGTCTATCCAACAACCAGTAATACACCTGCCCAAACATTTACGTATATCACATATACAGGCACGATTTCCAAATTGATTTTCAAAACCCTCTCCAAAAATAAGATAAAAACTGCTTTTAGAACCAATAATTATTTAGGCAAATTTATTAAAAATAACAAATCCAAATCAAATAAACTTTTCAAATCAGGAGTTTATTTACTAGAGTGTGGTTCTTGCCCAAAAGTATACATATGACAAACAGGTAGATCTTTCAAAACAAGAATTAAAGAACATGAATCTAGTCTCCTAAAAAACAATAACAACTCCCATTATGCTTTACATTTAAATTCAGTAAAACACAAACTCCAAAGATTTTAAAATATTACATATAGAAAAGAAATTAATAAAAAGGAAAAGTCAGGTTTGTTATTGAGTGAGCAATTAGATACTAATTATTCCCCATTATTAAATGTATACACATAATAGTTTAATGAACATTGTTGTTGTCGTTACTCTCTACCTTCCTTCATTAGCAAATATTAATAGCAAAAACTCTTGCCCTTATTGTGTACCTAATATTAGTTGCATACTTGTAGTTAATCCACTTGAAAATGGTACCGTGTGCCGAAACATATGTCACGGTTTTGTTAAAGTAAATTGTGCTTTCCTTTAAAATTAACCACCCAGGGCCTTGGACTTATAACCACACGGTCACGTTGAACTCAGTTTGAAACCTTCGTGACCTAATTGCGTGAGGGTTTTCATGTTACCACAGAGGTAAGTTATGAAAGTTTACACCTCGGGGTAAGCGTGGCCCTATCGGTTCATATAATTTTATTTCAAAATCTTTGTCTCTGTTACGTGATCTTAGAATCCAGGTACAAAAGTTTATTCGTAATGGATCATCTTCTGGACAGGCTGTAAACGATATGGTTTTTTCTCCCATCTGGATGATGTATGCAAAACTTTATTTTTGGACACTGTCCGAGAACTTAAGCGATTAATTTCAAAAAGATTTAAAACTTCGTTTCGGTATCTCTCATTTATTTCATATTCGTGACTCGGAATCCGTTTCTAGCCGCTTTCTCTACAACATTGATCAACATTTACAAAAACTTGAACATCTGGGAATCTGGGCGTCTTCTGTTGGAAAACGTTGTATATACTCTCTTGAGGCTCTTTCAGCGTTTCCGGCGCAAAACCCGCAAATAAAATTAATATCTGCATACTGAATAGTTGTAAAAAAAATATGATATGAAAAAAACCCTGTTTAAGTCATCACTGATTTTTTTAAATGGAATATGTCACAACACTGATTCTTTAAATGGAACGTGTCACATATTATTGGATTTTAGGAGATATTCTAGAATATTTTTGGTAACATATCCTATACCTGAACACAATTGATTATGGACATTTTAATCTGACATTCTGCGCACTTTGAAAGGCCCTGCAGTTTAAACGGGTCCACTTTGAGCAAAAAGGATTACGCTTTTTATCTTTTTTTTTTTTTGATAATACATTGTATAGCGTCAACTTCCGGCTTAGTAAGAAATATACGTGAATATATTACTGTTCAATCCTAGTCAAGACCGTTTAGATAGTGCTTTCCAAAATCAGCAAAAAGTTGACATACGGCCAGATTTTTTAAGACAAAATATTTTTTATTTTAAAAACAAATAAAATACACTTTAGTAGACGGAAATAGTTCTTTTTAGAAGAAATAATTTATAAAGTTTTCATATTACGTAGATATTATGTTCCTAATAGGGGTAGAAAGAAATACCCAAAAAGTTCCCATGTGGTCGATGCCCGCAACATCCCTTATTTTGCGGATGGTACATTATGCCGGTTTTTCTCAATTTGCTCGTAAACCGTTGTTCATAGGTAAAAAATTTAGAGAACCAAAAATGTTTGCCATTAAATTCTACCCAAAAATTGTTCTATAAGCATTTTAGCTAATCCTCTCTGAATTCCCGCAAATAACGTTCAAAGTTAGAGATAGTTTTTAGCAGGTTGTTTAAATATGTAAAAAGTGGCTTTAATTGTAGTGATTTATATAGTTGTATTGCTATAATATACCTACATAAGTCTTATCGAAGTTTATTTATTTAGAGCATTATAACTATGCATTTTTTAATTTGAGCTCGTTTCCACACCACCCATGAGGTAGAGCCCTGGCGCATTTCTTAAGTGGTGTTCCCAGCAGGCCTAATCCACTAACATCTATTTTTTATTCGTTTGTGAAGTCCTCTTCATTTCATATCTCGTCAGGTGATGTATTTAGGCAACCCTGTCTATAGCAGTTGAAGCACATGGTTGAACAATGTAATCAAACTTTAAGACATTCACATCGCTTACCGCAACCTTTGTTACAGCTGCATGATATAACTTTTGGAACAGAAAATGAAGCGGACGCCTCGGTAGTAAAAACTGATAATATTGCCCATTTTTTTTCTAACTCTCCTGCGTTGCCTGTATATCTTTTCCTTGCCAAGATTGATTTTAGTGAAATACCCGGTAGCATTTTTGTATCCGTTCAGTAAATCGCTTTTTATGCGTGACTGTCATATAAATGTTATATAAATGTCAGCTAGAATACCCCCCTGTTACGTTTCTCCAAATATTTGAACACTTCATGCATGGCGCAACCAATCAAAACTAACCCAAAATATAAAAAGCCTGCACATTTATATTATAGTCGCGCTATAAAAAGGCGAGATCTCGTACGCTCGGTACAAATTATCGACCTTTTAGATATTAGATATTGAGTAGGTATGGCTTTGTCAACACCTTTGTAAGTTACGGCAATAAAGCTATTTTTTGACTTTGACTTTGAAATAAGCTACCCGGTAAGAATGCTGTTTTAAGGCTGCAGATGTTGGTGCCAATCTAGACAAAATTACGGCGTGATTGGATTGGCTATTCAAAGAAGTTTCCTTTCGTTCAGCTTTATATAAGGCAAGTATGAATTTTTCACCAGCACTTTCACCCTTTCGTAGATTGAGAATTGTTGAAAATATGTACAACATATTCCAAATTCTTTCTCTTGTTTACTATGTTTCGATTTGAGATTTTCTTTTTCCGAAAAAAGCAGGTGGTATCACAGCCACTAAACGCATGTGCAAAAAGAACAGTTTCTGAAATATTTTTTTTTCTGTCGCGGGAAAAACGTTTGACATTTTATCTCTGTTGCCAGGTAATAAAATATCCCTATTTATGAAATTACTTTTTTCGCCGGGAAAAAAATGACTGCTTTTTTCCCGGATATGCCTACATATATACATTTAAATCAAATCACAGAATTAAATTGACAGATATTTGATTATTTTAAAGGTTTCCTCAGCAACGCAGGTCTATTGTCACTATAAGTACAACAGCCTACCAGTTTAAAAATTCAAATTTCACATCGATCATTTTCTGACTTTAATATATTGTAGTAATATGTTTTTCAATATTAAATTGTCATTTTTCCCGTCACAGAAAAAAATAGTGTATTATACACGGGAAAAATATTAGATTTTAGCTCTCGGTTTTTTGTCTTTGGTTTGGCAACACAACCTCGACCTAAAATCTAATACTTTTTTCCTTTGTATAATAAACAGTGGCGTAGCGTCCATGGATGCGAGTGATGCGTCGCATCCCTTTAGAAAATCTCAAATTCCACAATATTCAGTTGCCTTTTATTTTATTTTTATTTCTATACAATAAATTTCCATCCATCATGCTTGTTCTGGAATCTTCTGCGTAGTACATAACTAATACCTAACGAGAAAAATATTTAATAATTAAACTGATCGCCATGCAAGAATGCGTCGGTGTACCTCACATCAACCGGCCGAGAAATAACATTTGTGTTGTCCGCGAGTAGGCAATGAACCTTCTCTAGGAGAACGGCTAAACTATGGCAAGTTTTAAGGTCTTGGTGATGCGATTGAGTAAACACATCTTCGTCGCATTTCGGCTATTCTATCGTGGGCGTTTTCTGGTGAGAAATGTGACTGTATTATCGAAAAACTATTCCGTACTTCTTTCAGTAATTTACCTTAGTGACAAATTATTAAATTATAGAAAATTAAAAATTTTTAAAGTTAAATTCTATGTTTTTATCTCCGCTTTTGTTATTCAATAGTGAGTAGGCACACAAAATGTTTTGTTGCTAATATAATATGTATGAAGTATGTCTTATTTTTTGCTGATTTATTTTTATATCCCATGACATAAAAAAAGGTAATAGTTAGTAAAATATTAACAAATTTTGGCAAAGTTTAGATGCGGTCTTAGACAATTTTTAGTCACGCGCATCTAAGCAGGATTGGGGTCAACACTATTAGTTGAAAATTCCTGCCTTATTTGAAGTAAAATAGGGTTGAATAATAATAATTATTGTTGATTTCCGCGTTTAGTAGAATACGAATTCCGAATTTTGTGTGTATTTTTGCTGAAATTATTTAGATTTTCTTTGGGTTAGTTAGGATTTTAATAATTTAAATAAAGATTAGTAATATTTTAATTATGTTCATCAGCAACACTGAGAAAATTTAATGCCCGTGATCATTAGCCGCTCGTTTTTTCGTCTGCGGCGCATTTTCCACTTTTTGCTCATTGCATCCCTTAATGTTTTTCTCACGCTATGCCACTGATAATAAATAACTATTAATAACATTAGATGATTGCATATCAGAAGATCTATAAATCATTTTCTTTATATTTCCTTTGGCTTGTTTTAAAAACAGAATATCCTTATGTTGAGGAGTAAGAGCAATAATAAGGGAGAGAAGATCAACATCCTGACCAACTACAACCCCATTATCATGTTGACTTGATAGATCGAGGCGGTTTTGACTATTAGTAAGTAAGCATCGTCTAAAGCAGTTAGAGTATCCGGAATCTGGAAATGGTGAGAGACTTGAAAGGCCATGACACTTAGGCCCCCTGTCAACCATTCCATCTAGGCCATCGCCCAGCCTAGTGTTATAAAAAAGGCGACGATGTTGGCCGAGGAGGCTGTTCTAAGAAAATCTATGGTTGTCCATCGTCCTCTCAGAATGAATTCCCTTAGTTCCGAAACAGCGTCGCAATCGCAGAGCAGAGGCTCTACTTTTTCGTCCTCCCGTTCACAGCCTCTGCATAGAGGTGTCTCGCATAATCTCATTATGTAGAGATGTTTTCTTAGCTAGCAGTGTCCAGTCAGAATCCCCGCCATGAGTCGTAGGTTTTTTTCTTGACATACCCAGGTATGGCTTTGCGGCAGACTCATTGGGGTAGCTTAGTAGCTCCCTGGTAAGTAGACAGCTAGTTGTTACGTCCCATCTTGCCCTAAAGTCTTCATGGGGGATCTTTTTTATCATATGTATGTGTGTTTCATTGAATACAATTGTAGCCGAAGTTCGCTTCAGGAGTCGGATTCTTTGTACTACTGGAATTTTCAGCGTATCCATCAAACACTACAGTTACATAGTGACCAGTGTGTTTACGTATAAAGTTAACATAGGCTGAGTAAATGTCGCGAAATATATCCTGTTTTGGCCATGTCACACGGTGAATCAAATTGCCACCATCCACTACAAATTCGCAATGATCGCTTAAGTCAGCAGTTTGTTCTGAAAATTTGTTAAAAATTTCATACAAAGATGATTTCTTCGTGTTCCTCATTCAGCCTCGACTGGGGTTGGGTAATTTATCTGCATAATAACGAACCGTTTTATTTCATCAATTTCTATCGCCCAAAGCGTATGGCTTAGCGTTTTAAAGAATTTTACTGTGCTATTGTATTACAGTATAGGTACGTAAGATCGCCGAACTTGACATATTTTAACGGCCTACTAAAGACTATCCAAAACTTTACACGTATTTTGGGAGAATTCAGTAATATATTAGAACAGTTTTTGTGTAGAATTTAATGGCGTACATTTTTGGTTCTATACTTTTTTTAGGTTCGAACAACGGTTTACGAGGAAACTGAGAAAAACCAGCACAATGTACTACTCGGGGTGTTTTTTTTATTGCAAAAGTAAGCGATGTTGCGTACACTAGACAATAGGTAACTTTCTAGGGTTTTGTTCCTAACCCCATTAAGAAAATGTATCAGTAATAAAGCTTTATGGATTATTTCTCCTATTCCATGGTTATATGTTTAATTTACGTCTACTACTTGTGCGCCAGCATTTTACGAAAATATTTGGTTTGTCCAGCTAATTTTGGGGTTATTTGGGGGGTATTTTGCCATTCTAATGATAATAATATTAATAATAGGATGTTTTATTGACAAAAAATGTCACAATTTGTAGACAAAGCTAGAGTACCAAACATATAAAAACACAAATAGAAACATACAATGAAAAGAAAAAGAAAAACCAAACTATATAAAACTATACAATTGTGCAAATTTTACGTGGTCAAAGTATTATATGATAATAATAATAATAAACGAAAGGAAAAGTACACTTTTTCGACAAATTAACTAGCCAATAAGTCTAATATTTCATTTTAACAATGTCTACTATTTTAGATCGAGGCAAGTGTAGAACCGTTAGATGACGTTCTTGGAAGTACCAGAAATCTAAACTTACGTCCCATGATTCGATATTTTATAGGCGACAGAATGGAGTGTAAAATGGATATTTTACCGCTTACCTATTTATGAGTCAGTTCAAATTTCGACCGCGTTGGAGATATGTATACTTAATATGATTTTTTTGTTTTAAGCCAATAACTAAAAGTTATCTAATTTAGTTATCATTTCGCCGGATAAAAAAGAACATAATATGGTGTCATGCCTTATATTTTTAAACATTTCGATTCTAATCGTGTATTTCGAATTAAGTTAAAACCTACCATTAACAAAGCTTTATTTTGCTGTAATTATCAACGTACTTGATGTTCGAGCTTGGGGTGCAGATTTAATAGAAATAGATTTTTTCTATGATTGTGTAATAATCAAATTGAAGTATTCCTTTATTCCCAGTTTCCAATATACACATTGTTGCATTAACTTTTAAAATGTTTAGCTTTTTTATTCAGATAGCACTTGTTACAATTCTAAAACATAAATGATATTTTAAAAATGCACCTCACTAATTTTAATTTCATGTATTTAGACACTTAATAATGACTTAAATAATTCAATGCAATGTATAATTTAGTAATTGTCTTGTTTTCTTTATACCTAGAACTGTGATTCATGCACGTTGCTTAACAAAATGTGTAGTTTATCTCTGAATATAATAGGAATATGTGATATGTACGTATAAACTTGACGCATTTTCTGTACGTTTATATTGTCTGGGATGCATTTTCCGCCTATGTTTCTTTTTGCAGGCAAAGTCCCAATGTTGAAATTAATTTAGAATAGAAAATATCTTTTTGAAGGTGTATATACTGTAAGTCACTAAATAATCCATGGTTTGGATTATAAAAAAAAAAACGCTTTCGTTCTGGGCTAAGTATGTTCCACTTACAAGCGTAAATTAATTAAAAATGTTTTAGTAAATAACAATATGAAATGTCTTTGATCTGTAAATAACTAGAAAAAATAAAACCGCCGTCGATTTTGTTTATTTTGTGATATTTTTTGTAATTATAAACATAAGAGACATTTTTATAAGCCATAATGAAATTTAACGTTTTTTACTTTATAATTCCGTGTACATATCCCGAAAGGAATAAAATCATGTTGTGTAACTTTATTTATATTTAGAGAGTGATGCCATTTTCTTGTTGATTAGTTCCAAGTTTTTTTTGTTATGTAAATATACATTTATGACATAGTTATTGAAAACAAATTCAGTTACATTTTGTTATGGCTTTGTATGCTGAACCAAATAATATACACTCAAGGTTCAATTATTTGTAAATGCACAGTAATTTATTTTTTTTTATCATAATATTGACTTCAGTATCCAATTTTTTCTTGACTATAATCTGTATTTTTAGTCAAACAGAAAAGATGGAATACTTAAATTTCTGTTTTAAATGTGTCTCATTTAAACAATGCTTAAAATATAAGCCTATATACTATATTTGTTTGTATTATAATTTATTATAAATTAAAATACACTTTTAAATTTTGAATATCCAATATTTTTCTTGTACACATTATCAAATGCACTAAGTAATTCTATTGAAGATGGACGTATATCTTCAACAATCATTGCTTATGTCTAACCATTACCTCCTACAACTAGGCCAACTACCTAATATTAAAATTAGCAGTGCCGTCATCTTAAGAGGTCAATACTTTTTTGCCATAAAAAAAGCATTCAGAGGAGCCAAGAGGAGCCCAGTAAAAGTATTGATTATTTTATCGCGCCTACTTCCGTATTTAACGTTGATTGCCACGCTGGGCGACTGGAATCTCAATTTCTATCTCGCCGTCTTCTGTATCCAGTGCTGCCAGATTGGGCGCTTTATCACAATTTGGGCTACTTCTCACAGGAGTTTGCCACAAATAATTTTTCAAAGAAACGTAAAATATTTGTCTTGGATTACAATTAACAATATATTAGATACTTAATGTAAAAGTTTGCTTTGGTATATTATAGTATAGTTATATTAAATATAAATAAATATTTAAAATCCGAAAAGTAAATATATTAAAACCGGAAAGTGAAGCAATAACGGAATCAAAACCTTTAAGAAAATAAACGTTGCTAACCAATAACCTAATTATTTTGTATAAATATTTAGTTACATTTAAAAACATAATTTTAAATGTCATTCAACAAATGCTGTAAAAATTAAAGTCCAACTAAATATACGTTAAATAGTTTACATCCCAAATAATGTATGAAACTAACTCTACCGACTCAGACGAGCCAAATCCTGATGGCCAGGACGAGGCATTTCTGCAAATTCGTAACAATATTTATTTTTTACCATTGCGCAACCACCAACTCAAACGATTTAATATTTGGGCTGTCGTTAGCAGTTCAAGGATGACGAAACGATTCTTAAAAATCTGGCAACACTGCCTCCTGTCAGTTGCCAGCGTACTTTTGACGTTCGACCGGTTTCTTAATGTTCTTCGATTTCCTATTGATTTTCGGTTGATTTCTTTATAATATTAGTACTTTAGTGTGTTTAAATTTATGTGAACAATGCCGTCCAGATGCTGTGCACCAGGCTGCCGTGGAAACTACCCGAAAGGACCTAAAGTTCATGTTTTTAGCTTTCTAAAAAGTGATGAGTTGCAAAAGAAGTGGCTTTAAGCTATCCCGCGAGACAATTTAGTGCCCAATAAAAACACTAAAGTGTGTGAGTTACATTGTTCTGCAGGTAATAATTAATTCGCAACAGGATCCAAAGTCAGGTAAAATAATTACAGTACATTTAAAATATCCTCGATTGAAGGAAAATGCCATACCAACTATTTTTCCAAACTGCCCCAATTACTTTTCAAAAAATGTGTTTGTTCGCAAAAAAAATAAGGAGCTTGAGGAATTACAATTGTTGCAAGCAATACAGCAAAGTAAAGAGGAGTTTAATATCCATAAAGAGGCTACATGTTTTCAAAATTTTGAGGAGTTTTTAAAACCATTTTCAAATTTTATTGTCAAGTTGTTTCCAGTAAGAGCTATAGATAAAATAACTTTATTTAAACTTGAGTATACAGTATACTCCTGGCCCTATAATAACTTGGGCGATTGTAATAAATAATAATTTAAAATTAGAAACATTTTTATATGGCCAGTCTATTTCTGTTTCAATAATAAATTTAAAATCCCCATTTATAAACGGCAGTTTGGATGAATTAGAATGTTTAATCGATGCAATTGATAATATGATAGCAATTCCTCTTAATAATGACCTCCCCATTACTAGTGAAACTTCCAATAACGAGAGCGAGATGAATTCACATCAACCTGATTCTGAACAAGACGAGAAAACAAAAAAGATTAAAAATTGTAACGGATATTCTTTTAAACCTAAAAGGCTCCGATGAACTTACACAAAATCTAAAATTTATTTCAGAACAGCTAACTTTGTTGAGTACCTCAAAAGAGAGATATCGGTATTCACCGAGCACTATTGTTTTATGTTGAATTTTGTTTACTATATGTCCTCATTCCTATAAATATTTGCGTAATCACGCTCCTATTATTTTACCTCATCCTAACACAGTAAAATCTATTTGTAACAGATTTTTAACAGATCCCCATATTGATGAAAGGCATTTTTTAAATACCTATGCTCGTAACAGTTTTCAAAATTTGAGTGATAAAGATAAAGATTATATTACTTTTTGATGAAATTCATATTGACCCCTATTTGGATTATAAGGCAGGAAACATCAGTAAATAACAGCAATACTTTAGCATCATCTGCAGTTGCATTTATGATCACAAGTCCTTGCTCAAACCTTAAAGAAGTAATTCATATATGTCCTGTAGCTAAACTTGACTCAGAAATCTTATATATTTTTATCAAGACCATAATAGATAATTTGGAAGAAACTGGCTACATAGTATTTTGTACAGTTAGTGACAATAATGCAATAAATAGCAAGGCAATGAGTAATTTTTCACCCCGGAATAAACTCAGTACAGTTTTCTCCTCTCCTATTGCCCGAGAAAGACCATTATTTTACCTTTTTGACACTGTTCATCTACTAAAATGTATTTTTAACAACTGGTTAAATTCTAAACCTGAGCAAGCATTTTTCTATCCCAATTTTGAGACAGGCCAAAAAAAAATGTGCTTCGTTTTCAGTGGTCAAAAAACTTTATGAACTAGAACGAGACAAAATATTTAAACATGGGTATTCCCTTAGTTTAAAGGCTCTTTTTTCATCATCTATAGAAAGGCAAATTGTTAAATTAGCTCTCAAAATATTTAATCCTTTTATTATAGAGGCTCTGAAAGGTTTTGTTAATAATTTGTCACATTCACAAGACAACATAATTTATATGGACCTGGTGGAGAATAGTTAATGTTAAAACCCCTCTTAAGGGAAAACATTTACTAGATAAATTTCAAGAACCCTTCACCAGAGAAATACTATCAGCCTCCAACGATGATCCGAAATTTAATTTTCTGCTAAAAATGCAAAATTGGCTAGATTCTTGGCATTCACCTAATTTTGCTGCATTAAGCCATACCATTCATGGGCTACTGCAAGTGACTGAATACTGTTTAACTGAGCTTAATATGACGTATGTCTTACTGGGCAAATTTCAAACGGACCCATTGGAAGGGCGTTTTGGAAAACATAGGCAATTAGCTGATGGTCATTATCATATCTCTGTTCGCCAGCTATATGAGTCAGAAAAAAGGCTAAGAATTCAATCTTTATTATCATTAAAATCTAAACATTATGGACATTAATGTAAATAAATTTTTTGAACTTCCTGAATATGAACCCCCGTCATTGGATAACTCATTAAATTCTGACTATGTTATCAATGTATTGCCCAAAATTACAATTACACAGTCTGATACAGAAGCTATAACATCTGAAATGCCAGTAATCACTTATTTAAGTGGATATTGCTGTCATATTGTTTTAAAAAAATTAAGTTGTGGATTATGCAAAGAAAATTTAACTTTAAATGAACCTTGTGTTGTAGAAGATTCTTACAATTTAATTAATTCCTTAAGTCGAGTCGTGGGGGCTCTTTTATATCCCCGGATCCTCGTGAACAAGTAGTGGACGTAGTTTCAACAGCCTATATTATATTTAAAGAACTGATTAATCAGTTCGAAGACTTATTTTTAGATATTTACAATAAAAAGTATTTTCTTTGTGAGCTATTGTTAAACTATCTAAATCAAAACAGCCTTTTGACTCCTTTTGAAAATTGTAAAAATCACCTAAAAGTTGATGTTTCAAAAAATTTTCTTTGCAGCATTTCAAATACACTTCTTAATAATTATTGGTATAAACATAATCATAATCTTTTGGGTAAAAAGAAAAAAAGGAAACTGGAGACTTTTAATACATAAATATTAGACCCCAATAATATACCTAGTAATATACCCAATCTAACACAAAAAAGTAAAATCTGAAACCTGTATAAAGCTTTCATGTTTTATCATAAATATTTGAATATTGCAAGGTTCTTTGGATGGAGAAAACCGAGGAGATAACACACTACCAAATTCGACATTACTATTACCTATTATGACACCTTTATACCTATAGTGACATTTACCACCTATCTATTAAATAGAGGTGGTATCTAGTTTCATTTTATCAAAGTAGATTCTATTTTGATAAACTGGATATTCAAAGGTTTTTGCTTTGAAATTTCGTTTTCCTTTAACAAAAATCGAATGAGGCGCGTCTAAGGGCTGAGTTCATGACTCACAGCCTTGTTTTAACCGGAAGCCCTTAAATATTATTTATGTATGCAGAAAAAGGTAAGTAAGCTGCAATTTAATTTTTGATTAAAAAAAAATGAGTAATACACATTATCAATCATAATAGTCGTGCTTAAAGTAATATCAGCTTGTAGGAGGTATTGTATTAGGCCAATTACGTTTCTACATATAAAAAAAGTTAAATTTACAAAAAATAATTATATTTTTTCGAGATTTTTGCATAAAATGTCTACTTAACTGTGAAATTTTAAAACAAATTGCACATTTCAATATACGCCTGTAAATAAGTTTAGACCACTTTGGATGATGTCACGCGTAAGCCGTCAGGCCTAGTTGTAATGGACTAACCCACTTCAACCACTGTACCGTTTTCACTGTTTTTATGATACCCGGTAGCTCTTTAAAAAGTAGTCATTACCAGCTCATTATTTGTACTATTGGATAAAAATTTCCATTTTCTTTCGCTTAGTGGAAATTAATCTGCTCTACTAATATTAATTATTAATAATAATTTATTATGTTATAACTTTCACGCATCTGTAGTGATATAAACCTGCGATTGCTTCTTGGGAAAAGGTTTTCACACCCAAATATTGTGTTTTTAGCCGCCATTTAATGTTTGAAGTGAAAACTTCTTTAGCACGGGTGTGATTTGAGACTCAATTAAACGAAAAAGCGTCAGTAAAAAGAGATCTATAGGATGAAGCCTGCAAGAGAATGAGATAGAACACAGTTATACAGTTGTTACATGTTTGTCAAGAGTAAAAAGTAATTCTCGTCTCATCACTGAACTTGAGCAACGTCGGGCGTGATTAGTACTTGGATGGGTGATCATTTGGTTTACTTTTATGAAGGCTTCACTTCTACCGCGTGTGAACTGCACACATGAATTTTTTCTCTTTCCGTAGATGTTTCTACGTTGGGGTTTGGAACCTTCGGCAACATGCACTAAAAGTAGAGTTTCATCCACAATACCGAAACAGAATTTTTGCACTCGACGCGCGTTTCGCTAACCATGTTAGCATCATCAGGAGATGATTAAAACTAAAATGAAAATCTACCTAACTCTCTTTTACACTACTGTTTGCTTAATCAAGCGGAACTAAAAAGAACCAATCCTGGAATCCCGCTAGTCACGCTTGATCAACCAATACAATGGACTATACGGAATAGGCCCTCTGTCTCTATTTAAACTATTCTTACATTTAATAATTTCCATACTTTCATATGCGTCTAATAATCTCCTATCAGTTATATTATGAATTAATTTTAAATTTTTAATTGTTATTCTATGATTATTATCAAAAGCATGCTCGGCAACACTTAATTTTTCTGTGCTACCATATATGAAATTGGATGTATGGATTGTAACCAAAAATATGTTGGGCAAACTAGAAGATCTATACAAACGAGATTCAAAGAACACATAGCTCATTTAAAGTATGGTAGAACAGAAAAATCAAGTGTTGCCGAGCATGCTTTTGATAATAATCATAGAATAACAATTAAAAATTTAAAATTAATTCATAATATAACTGATAGGAGATTATTAGACGCATATGAAAGTATGGAAATTATTAAATGTAAGAATAGTTTAAATAGAGGCAGAGGGCCTATTCCGTATAGTCCATTGTATTGGTTGATCAAGCGTGACTAGCGGGATTCGAGGATTGGTTCTTTTTAGTTCCGCTTGATTAAGCAAACAGTAGCGTAAAAGAGAGTTAGGTAGATTTTCATTTTAGTTTTAATCATCTCCTGATGATGCTAACATGGTTAGCGAAACGCGCGTCGAGTGCAAAAATTCTGTTTCGGTATTGTGGATGAAACTCTGTTTTTAGAGTAGATGTTTCGAAAGATCACTGGGCTTCAGTAGATCAGGCGCTTCGAAAAATCAGTAGATCGAGTGCTTGAAAAAATCAGTAGAACGAGATATTTGATGCAAGCCAAAAATAAAATAAACACATAAATTAGAAAACAATTAAAACCAACCAGAATACAGCATAAAGAAGTGACCTCACGGACATGGACATGACCCAAGATCAAGAAAAAAAACATTTGTAATTTTAACATTTGATCTACAGAACCGTAAATCATTAATTATTCATCAATATAGGTATCCGTACATGTATATTTCAAATGTTTATTTGACACGACGTTGTGGAGACCGGGTCACAGGGCTTCAGAGTGGTTTTACCAATTAAATATATTTCATTCTCATTTCACGTATGGCCGTCCGCTCGCTCCGGGGCCAAACAAAACTAACCCTAATTAAAAAAAAAGAAGCAAACATAACTATGAAAAACGACTTAAGCAGGACGCCCACTGAATCGGCACAGACCGGCCAGCACGGCCGGCATAAGTTGCTATGCACGTTATTAAACGAGGCAGCGCCCATTTAATCGGTACAACGCGGAACGGCATCTCGTTTAATAACGAATGCCGGCAGTGCTGGCCGTGCCGAGCCGGTCTGTGCCGATTCTGTGGGCGTCCTGCTTAAAAGTCCTGCCGTTGAAGGAAGAACATGTTGCAAACGGATTATAGAATTCGGCAGGTGTAGTGGAAGCTTTTTGCTTAGAAAACGTGTTCTAATCCTTCGGGGTCGCCTCGCTGGAAAGTGTAAGTGTGGGTTCCCATGGTGAAAAAAAGCGGAAGAACGGAAGAGCCTAGTTTACGCTCTTTTTGGCGGAACGTCCCCTCGATACATGCATCGATGGCTTGACCTTGACCATTGAGTTATGTTGTATGTTCATGTTTAACGGTTCATTGACCCAAAGTTATTTTTTTGATTATTTGGGAAAAGGAAAAAAGCAATAAACAAAAAAGACATAATGAGTGAAGTAAACAGTTAGTCCCTTTTATTAGTTATACGGGAACTTATTTCAAGAACAAGGGATTCACTTACCTACAAAAATGAAGAAAATCATAGAAAGGTATTAAATTTATATACTGTTTATCTTAAAATGAAGAGAACTGAGAATAGTACGCGAAGATTCTGGGTTATTTATATGAAGGAAGATAAACAATGGTCGTGCAGTTCATTAGCTTGTAATTGTTAAAAAAAAAAACAGGAATTTCCAGGGGTCCGTCTTACTGGAGGTTCCCTCACGCTGGAGCAACGTGTAAATTACGCAAGAGGCTCGCCCTGCTTAAAGTGCTTATAACTAAGCGTCAGAACAGGGGCGTGCTGGCAAATTGCCTCATAGCAGTGCAATTCCACCCCCTTGCAAGAAGAAAACAATTTTGAAAAATATAAAAAAACATCGACGGAAATCGAACCCGGGCCGTCGCATCCGCATTATAAACATAACATCCAACCACTGAGTTACGAGACCACTTGAAAGCAATTCGGTGTATCAACAATGTATAATGCACGCGCAACTCTGAAGCCCTGTGACCGGGGTCTCGCAAACGTTTACCTACAGTAAATTTTCGACCTTCGGACATACGCATTTGGCACAAGCTAGTGGTGGCTCGTGTAGGCAAGAATAGGTGAAGCGCAATTAGGGAGATAACGCCGTAGGCAAAACTGCGCCGCAGGCGAAAAATTGTTGGGGCCACGCCCAAAAGTCCTGCGGTGGCGATTCCTGCGAGAAATAATATACCATGAGCGCCGCCACCAATTTATAATAATATCAAAAAGGTAATAGAATTACTAACCTACCCACACTCTCGCGTGCAGTTATTTTGACTGCTCTCATCTACTTTTTAAATATAAGGTCTATTCTTCGATTTTGTAGTGAGGCTTTTCTTTAACTTCGCAAATGATAACGCACAGTGAATATAGTCCGAAGAAGCTTCATGCCTACTACAACCTCTTGTCACATTCCCAAAATTGTTAAATCCGTCTTTATTCCAAACGCTCGATTTTCCACCTACACTTAAACAGGGCATACAAAATAGTTTCTTTAAATAAACACTTCCACACAACCAATTATAATCAGAATACTCAGATCAGAAGTCGAAACCTACGGACGAAAATTCTCTCTCTTGATTTTACTTGTTTTTCTATTTGAAGGAAAGGCTTAGGTCCCTCCGTAGTTAAAAAGTCTCTTTTATCATCGTTTTTCCACCTGGAAAATGCTGTTTCTAACAAGATGCAGATCGGATCATACAATGGAAACATTTCGTAAAACGTTTCGTAAAACAATGCGCGACAACGACGTGATGCAAATTTGCTTCCGAACGACTGTGAACTGAATTTAATATTATTTTTAAACATAAGAACCTGTCGGAGTCGCATTGTCGGGCTGCTTCCGTTCTATAAATAGCTCACGTATCTAGCATGTCTGCTTCGCCCGTTGCCATAGCAACCATCGTAAATAAATCTGTATATTGCAGGGCAATTATTGATCTTGCTGTTTGCGATTCCCACGTGTTTCGTGACTGTATTGAGTTGAGTGTCGAAAACCGCCCGCACCGGCCGATCTTATGACAAGTTATTCAGCGCGCTACGTTTTATAGTTAATTATCTTTTATGAGTATTATCGCACTAATTTTGATTAGAAATTTATATTATGAAAATTTTTATTTTTAAGTAATGCAATTTTAGAAATTGCACTAATTTTGATTAGAAATTTAGATTATAAAAATTTTATTTAATTAAAAATAATGAAATTTTAGAAATTGTAGGTGAAGCGGCGCCGGCGCTTCTCCTGCGTCCAATGACGTGCCGCCACTGGCACAAGCCCAGTGTTGTCGTTCTAATATTTTACTTCACGTGTGTTCCTTCGCTCGCTATAGGGGCGCAACCAAACATATATTTAATATACGCAACCAAACAAAACTAACCCAAGGCGATGCCCAAAATTAAGAATAGAGAACTAAATATACGAAATAGCGTGTACGCATGCGTGAAGGCTCAAAATTGCGGTAGGTAGACGCGAATGGAATTGGGAAACGTCACCCATATGACGTCACCATACACGAAAAATAGTATAGGTTAATCTCTGTCAAACGTCTGTCGTCTACTTACTTTGCATATTTATATTTATTTGTATCATGTAATTCAAATTACAAATTTGTGATTCAATTCAAATATTAAATATTTCAAATTAGTGAAATTAGTATACAAGCAATAGCAAACACACAAAGGGGGGATATTTTCTGAGCAAACATTATTTATAAATATGCCATTAAGCGAAGAACAATTAGAGTTCCTAGAAGAGTGCAAGCTTGAGTTTTCAGATCGATTTACAGATGCAGATCCAGACTATAAAAAGGTATATAATGAAGGCATCCCCTGCCCTCCAATAATGTTTCCATGGTACACTCGGTCCAGATATAACAACAGGGATAGAGTTGGAGGCAGCAGATATCACGACTCTGGAAATAGAAATATGAATAGAGCCATGAACGATCAAAACTATAATAGAAGCAGCCATTATAATCGATATGATAGAAGAGATAGACCTTACTAAGTTATTTGTTTGTAAAGTATAGTTAATGAGGACTTATCAGGGCCAAGACATGTTTTATTACTTTTATGAAAAGCCACTGCTTTGGATAGTATTACCTCGTAGATTTAATATACTAAACTTTTCATAGTCCTAGATTTATTATTAGCATTATTAAATGAGTTCATATAATCAGTTGTCCCAAACTTAATAATACGGGGATAAACTTACAATATATGTTTGTTGTATTACGGGACCTGCCCCATCAAACAAACAAATATATGTGTATTAACTATACTTACTGGTTGTCCCATGCAAAAGACCAGACTTTTTCGACCAACATGATTTTATTTTATAGGGTTATCTTCCCTTTTTTATGATTTGAATAATTATTTTATGCAGCATCTCACTGTTTTCAAATAATTTTCAAGTTTGTTGCTTTAGCATATTGGTAATTTATGACATTATTTATTGACTAATCTGATACATCTGCATTTATTTTTCTTTAAAAATTAAACTCTGAAGTTGTTTGCTGAATTGTATGCAAATTAAACTTCTGCCATAACTAACTACTAAAGAGGGGCATCCCCCCCTTTTGCTTTACTATGAATATTGTCAAAACCATTTGATAAATAATACTTAAACGTAAAATAATATTTTAATATGTGGGTTCTCTATCATTATAGTGCATACAATAAAAAGGCTTGCAATGATCTACTTGAATAATTTATTGCCTTGAAACAAAGACAATATTTTACTTCATAATATTTTTAGTTCTTTCAGGTTTTTTACTATAATTGTTAAAGTACACATTTGGTATTTTGATAGAGAAGTAGATTATTTAGAACTTTTATTTTGCTGTATACATTTATATACAATAAATAAGATACATTATTATCTGAATAATACAACTCTCATTGAAAAATGTGTACAGAAGAAACTTGATAATACATAAAAAACATTCGAAAAAGACATCCTTATACCAAGATATAGATGGTTAAATAACTGTCAACTACCATTAACAATTGAGTTCTGCACCCATGAAGTTGATGAAATTAGGAGGGAAACAACATTGTTTCCAAAAATATACAAAGAAACAAGTGTTAAATTTTTCTCCCTCAAAAACAAGTCTACACGAATACCGTACTTTAGTTTTACATATGCTTGGGCTTACTAATGCTCTTTTTTTTTAAGAATACACTCTGAAACAGTTGTTTTGAGCACGCACCCCAGAGAGCAATGCCATATCTCAAATGAGCCTCTATTAAGGCAAAGTATGAATTTCTTATTATCCTTATTGTGTTCGTATCTAGTTGATCTAAAATTATTCTCGAGGCATAATAGTTTAATGACAGTCTCAAATTAGGCTGTTTAGTATTTTGCATGACCGTCAAATTTTAGTGTTTTATCAAGGGGTGTTTCACTCATGCAATAGGTGTACAAATCTCATACATTCGTGTTGCAGTCCCCATACAGTCGATACAGTCTCATGCAGTCAAATGCAATGCATGCAGTCGTAATACAGTCTTTAGAAATTCCTTGCAGTCCCATGCAGTTATAGGTGCAGTCACACGCAGTAGCGTACATTCCATGTACATTCACGAGAAATCGTATGCAGTCGCGGGAATTCGAGCGTGCAATCTTGTTCAATCTTGTCACAAGACTACGTAGAAAGCCACACAAATGAACGCGCGCGCACGCACTATTCCCGTAACTGTTATTTTCAATTTTGTGTTCTTTATTTTTACATTATTTGTTGTAATTTTGATGTGGCAGGAGCTAAAATTTATTATTGCGAGTATATGCAAATGTGTATAGCTGTATCAAGGGAGGGCGATAATTTAAAAGAGTATGGTTAATTTCCCGAATGGCCCTCCGCTCGCTTCGAGGCACAACCAAACCAAACTAACTTATACTAATTATACTATAATAATTTTGTGTGGCTGCAATCGCAATATTTTGATAACACTGGGTTTCTTTATCCTATGTTTTGTGTACTTCCTGTGGATCTAGTTCAACTGCTTATGATGTTCTGTAATATAGTTTTTTTGTTAAATCGTGACCAATTTCAATTTGAAAATTGCTTGTTCTATTTTTATCGTATATATTATTGTATATATTAAGTTTTGTTTTGTATTTGCCCTACTATGGCTAGTTTATTTATTTTAGTTAGCTTTGTTCATAAAATTTATTTGAATTTTTCTGTGGCAATAAAGCATACTTGACTTTGACTTTGACTAGCCCAAATTTAAAAAAAGACACAAACATAACCTTAAAAAAATATATCAAACAAGTCTCGTCACCGACGGGAATCGAACCCGGGCTGCGGGCCACGGCGTATCACAAGCACATGATCTGACCACTGCACTAAAAACCTGCTGAAGGCAATTGCAATGCAATTGCGGTCCAGTGAATTCACTGGACCGTAGAGACACGAGTAAATAAAAGAGTTACGGAAATAGTGCGTGCGCGCGCTTAGGTTCATTTGTGTAGCTTGCTACGCAGACGTTACTAATTTTGTCAGATATTGCTTATAAAGCGGCATCATTTGATTTTCTTTTGGTTACATAGTAACTTTAAGGCGATTTTGTGAGGTTGTGTTTTGGTTGACACTGATGAATATAATATAAAAGCCGGAAAAAGATATATAATAAATTTTTTATTTTTTTAGAACATGTGCTTAGACATAATTTTGATTGGATGGTTAATGATTTTTTGTTGTACCAATTATCCCATTATAGTCAAGAGCTCATAACGAATTTTCGGTGTTTGGTTTATACTAAAACTCGCACGGTGACCGTGAGACCTTTACGATAAATAAATTGGGAACTGAAGCTCTCGTGGTCTATCTTTTTACAGGGTATCCGGATTTCGTTGTACTTGCGGGGTAGCTTCATTAATTTTAAAGTTAGCAGGGTACGGTTTTCTTAACACGTTGCTGCTTTTTTGTGAAACGAAAGATACGGTAAACAGATTTTTATAGCCATCATCGTTTTTTAGATACAGGGTTTCCCTGAATTTGCACTTTTGGGGCATACCTCGTATTTTGAGAACGGTTAATTACGATGTTAATTATATTGCAAAGGCAAAAACTGTATCTTATAAATATATTAACGTACAATCAGTTTTTTCATAAAATTCATAATGCTCGATATACAGGGTGGGCCAACGAAAACTTTACACCCCGATTTTTCTTCCTTAAAATGAAAATTTGGAAAACCCTTCGATTTCTGATTCGTGCCTGTTTTCAACCTTGTCACTTCAGCCCCCTGAGGGTGATGGAGCTTCACTCCTAAAATTTGAAATGTGTTAAAAAAGGAGTCGAGTGGTATCTCATTTTGAAGGTCTTTTGAACCTTATTACAATTTCCGAATTTGACGTCTCTACGCTCATACCCGTTCATGTGAGACCTTGTCAAAATATAGAAAAAGTATTTATTTCTTAATTAATTATTACTTAACTAATGAGAGCAGTGACTACAAAGTTAGTAGATGTAATGAGTGTCAATTGACCTTCGAAATTTGGTATTGCTGGATCTCCAGTATCATATTCAAAACTCACCCCAATTACAATGATTGAGTAATACTTTATTTCGAAGGCCCTTTGACCCTCATTACATTTACCACCTTAGTAAAAATAGTTGGTAGCTCTTATAGTTAATTAATTATTAATGAAGAAGTAACACTTTTTCAAAATGTTGACTAGATGTCACATAAACAGAAATAAGAGTAGAGACGTCAAACTCGGCAGTTATAATAATGGTCAAAATACTTTTAAAATGAGGTATCAGACGAGCGAAAGGACATCCACACCACAGTTTCGCTATGGACCTTAATTAAACCAATAGAAATACACAAAAGTGGCAGAATTTATGAAATTTGAAAAATGTAAAAACAAAGCGAGTAACTTTTTCTGCTAAATTAGAACTGATTTTAGGCATGCCTTGGGTTAGCTTGGGTTAATTTTAGTTGGTTGAGCCCCGGAAGCTATATGCGTTTTCTCTTGCTTCGCCCATTAACTGTGGTGTGGATGTACTATTGCATCAGACGACTCCCTTTTCCATTTAAAATTTTAGAGGAGCTCATAACCCCTAGGGGTTGAAGTGACAAAGTTGAAAATATTCACAACAAGTGTTCCGATAGAATCAGAAATCGACGGTACCGAGCGTTCCAAATATTTAGAACTCGGTTCCCAATTTATCTATCCTTAATCGTTGGAGTACTACCACAGTGCAAAATTGCCCATTAAATTAAACACTATAAATGCGTTATAAGCTCTCCGACTATCAGAAATATTAGCGATATGCACAAAAATGGAACACTCTACAGTCCACTGCTTTTTCGAATATTTATTTACATTCTCATGCAGTCCCATGCAGTCGGTGCAGTCACCTATCATATTTATGCAATCAATGCAGTCAAATGCAATCTTTATGCAGTCAAATGCAATAGGTGTACAAATTTTAGTGAGTGAAACACCCCTTGTGTTTTATCAATATGAATTCCCAAAAATGTATTCTACAATGCATTCAGAATGCAGTCTTCCAAATATACATTGTTTAAGTCTCACACAAATCACTTATTTTTGAAACATTAAAACAATCCGTTTGCATCACACCAGTTCTTAATCAACTTCAAATCATTTATTGACCACATTACAGAGGGAATAGGAATATCTCCCATGCCAAAGAATAGTTGCATCATCCGCAAGAGAGTATACATTTTCTGGAAATACTGGAATCCGTAAAGTAATTTCTATAAATAAAGAACAAAATTGGTTCCAACACTGAACCCCGTGGTACACCAAAAGTCACCCTCTGCTCCAATGATACTGTTTTCCAAATCTAACAGACTGCCCGCCCCGACAGACAAGACCGAAATCAATCGAGAACTTCAGCCTTAAATCATATTTCTGCAGCAGCAGAATTCTATAACTAACAGAGTACAGAGTCGATAAGTTGCAGAACGCCGCCGCTGTGGCTGCTGCGTCTCCGTCCTGCAGACATATTATATATCATCTACAAAAGTGCAAATATGATATTCTTAGTATTCCTGTCAGACAAAAAACCAACTGCTCTGGTTTCAAAATACCATAAGTTTCCAAAAATGTAACATTTCGCACCAGCTTTTCTATCACCTTTGATAGAGTAGGCAAAAGCGCCATCGGCTATAATTCGCAGGACTATCCCCCCTCCCCTTGTATAATGGAATAACATTCGCTACCTTCAAACATCTGGGAAAGCTGCCAGAAGAAAATATAAATTTATAGTTTCTGCCAATACCAGCAAGGTACTCTCTGGGAGCAACAGGAACATCCTGATGGAAATCTCATCCCGTCCGGGTAACTTATTATTTTTTATGTCTGCGAATGTTTCTTTTGAGCTCTCGAACATTGATTGGTGTAAACGAATCTCAAAGGTGCATGCATTCAGAAAAATCAATATTGCTATTTATTTTACTCGAGATGCTCGCAGCTACACTGCAATAATATACTTACTGTCTTCGGCTTAACACGGACAAAACAAAACTTGTCTGCTTTAGCAAACAACAAAATATAACCAATTCCCTTTATGTGCGTTTGAATGGCAGGTCAGTTCCAGTTGTGGAGGGTGTGAATTTTTTGGGTGTTCATCTTGACCCAACCCTCAGTTGGAATATACACCCTCAGAAGTTACAATCCAAACTAAATAGTAATTGTGCTTTAGTTCGTAGACTTAGAGAAATTTAATCAATACGACAGTTTTACTATGCCAGTGTACAATCTATTATTAATTATAGCATCTTGCTTTGGGGAAAGTCACAGTGGGCACTCAATGTGTTTAAAGCGCAAAAGCGTATTGTCCGCTGCATCCTAGAGAATCTTGTAGAGGACATTTTTCTCGATTGGGTTTCCTGACTGTGCCTTCATTGTATTTTTTGTCTCTTGTAGTCTTTGTGAAAAGACTCCCAGAAGTCTTTCAGCAAAACCATGGTAATTATTCGGAGTGTATGTCGGTTGTTACCAGGGGTATGGACCACCTTAGCATACCCACTCACTCATCAGCGCTTTTCAAGAGGGGTTCCCATTACATGTGTGTCAAGGCCTTTAATTTATTGTCCTAGATCTAGAAAAATTTAAGGAGACTACAGTTTTTTGTTGGAAAAGTGTCTGTACTCGTTTAATTTTGAAACTGAACCCTAGTCAAAACTATATTTACTTTCATTTTAACTATGGCTTACAATTACAAAGTATTTATATTGTGTATTTTAATGTAAATTATAAGGATAGTCTACAACTATTTGCGTGGTGATATTATATAAAATGTTTTCATTCTGTTGATTGTTTTGAGTAGTGTACTTTTAAGTATTTTTGTTTTTAAGCAGCGCAACTTGCCATTGTTTTAAAACTTAGAACTCTATCAGTCATATCATTTACAGTTGGTGACGTTGCTGTGTCTTTAAAGTGAGATTTTGCTGGCAATAAAGAAATGTATTTATTTATTTAAAAGTCAATCAATTTATTAGGCTTTAATTTTGAATCAATTTGAACGCTCTTTTAGTTTTACCTCGAAGTTTATTAGCAACTGCCCACTACCCAGGCCAAAGAAAATTTGTGTACTATAATATTCTTTGCCCAGGCTTTGCTTATTGCTAGACGCATCAATTTTATTTCCGTAATACACCTGCTTTGCTATCCTTACAACCTTTCTATACACTACTCTATATTTGTTAAAATATTCAACGAAAAACTGATTGCAAAAATGAAACTTTCTGATGTAATGAAGTGGCCGCATGTTTTTAACCGAGAGGTCCTCAATCCCTCCGTCACCCGCGGTTTCCTTATTCGCCCCTTGATATTTTTTAGCGGAAAAGATGCTTTGGAAATAGCATACAGTATGTCTTGAAACTGAGAACAGCATCCACCGCAGCGCAGCACAGAGCCGCGCGAACCTGCAATGCGGTGTGTAAATAGCCTTCCTGTCTTGTCCGTCTCATTCTTTTATTTTCAATAGAAAAAGTGCACACTATCGCCGCCTGATCCGACGAACCTGAGGCCACAAATGTCGATGTATTTTAGTTTAGTTAGACAATCATCACTTAAATAGGAAAATATCTATCTACTCTTTGATTTGAATCATCTTTGTCTACTATGCATTACCACAAGAATAAAAGTTAATTTACAAACATAATTTAGTTTACTTTTTTACCTGTGTTTGATGATGTGTCTCCACTCTTCTGTTCTATATTTTTCATTGCAGCTCAGCATGTTAATTTACTGTTACTGGCTGATATATTTATCAGTTTGCAAGAAATGTGAAAGTATGTGATGTGTAGAGGCACCAATTTCAAACCTTGCAGGCGAACCCCGAAGTTTATGTGGACGTCTCTGCTACTAAATGAAATATTTTCTTATTTCTCAGAATTTTCTTATATTTTTAATAGTTTTTTAAATTTGCAAAAGCAAAAACAACACACAGCTCGTACTTCGAAACAATTATTTGCATCAAAAATCAAAAGTAAAATTAGACTTCTAATACATATTATATACAGTGTGTCCATGGGTTAACTGTAGAAGAGGAAAAACTTTTTATTTGTAGATTTACGAAAATAAGTTATTCTACATTAAAATTTTGCTTGTTCTAATACGCCAAAAAAGGCGTAGTTTCAAAATATGTATACATAGTGTAAAAAATTTAAGTTAAGAAAATAATACAAAAAGTAGGTAATATCAAAAACTTACTAGAGAAAAAATAAATTTTCTGTTAAGATAAAAATAAGTCAAATAGGTACCATCCGTGCACACCAGCACACCCCCTCATAAAAAGGAATAGAACCTTCAGTGACATGACTATAAATGGTTTTCATAAGTACCTATACCAGATAATACTTTGTAAACATTGTATAAAAATCGTCAGCTGCACTAAATTCTTATCTTAAGCACAACTGATTGTGTCGTTTTGTAGTTTGACATATGATATTTAAACAGTAATTGGGATTAAAGCGTCTGCCTATGTGACGGTCGGCCAGGGTACCCGATTTAATTGAAGTAATATAAAGACTTTTAAATTAATTTTAATCGTTGAAAGGAACCTCATTGGTCAAGGCGGGTCTAATTTTCCGTCCAGCGAATTAAAAATAAAGGAAAGACAAGAATACCTATTAAGGAATTCTTGAACTTTGAGCACGCGTGTGCACTAAAAGCAAAAGCTAGGTATGGAAAAATACTGGAAAATAACCGACCCATGTTTTCGCCGAAATGAGAGCAAAGTTGCGTAATATCACGCGTTTTTCGATACAGGTGTTTGGAGCTTCTGGATTTTTAGGGAAAAAACGCGTAGCAATTCCGTCTATAAAAGCATGATCTTAACAACGAAAAGTCAGTCATATACCTACTCATTTCTATAGTTGCAGTCGGTCCTTATGGCCGAAAGAAAAATTTTATAAGAAAAAGCAGATGCAGCGGGTCGCTATGCTCGAAATATATTTAAAGGTTTTAAAAAGTTAAATTAGTAATATTCTCGTCGGTACTATGGTCCTAGTTGCGACCATCTCGGAAGTGCGGTCTCCCAGTTTAGGGGCTATTAAAATTAACTAAGTAATTACAACAAAATTCTGCAACGAAAGGGTGAAATTCGGCAAGAGAACAGATGGCATCCAGACGCAATTAAGGTTACTTCAGCAGGTTCCGGGAATAGCGATAGCGAGTAGAGACAGTAAGTGTAATTTTAAGCTAATAATAATGCATAGGGTACTAGGTTAAGAGTGACTATTTGTTTTGATGCTATATGAACAATATAATTCAGTGCCGATTATGAAAAAGTACGCCATGAAAAGGGCACCCTGTATTAATTTTCATGAGACCGTGTGGTCGAGTATGTTATTATTAAGTATTACTCATTAAAGAGCTCACTAAAACTTTAATCCATCTGCATTTTATTTAATTAACCATTATACAAAGTTATCTGGGCCCTAAGCTACGAACGTAGAAATTTTCAGTAATTGTAAGTATGCAATTTAATCACTGCAGGTAATTTTGTTAATCGACGTATTTAGTGGTACTTTAAAAAATTGCTGTACTGGCTCTATTTAACATATAATGCTACCAGTAAAAGATTGGACATTCCAGGAAGGCTAATTCACTGAAAGAAATTCTTATTGCCATAATAATAATAGCCGGCCTAATTGGACGAATTATTTGCAGTACAAATGTTGATTATTTGGCGCGGCCTGTAGATACGAGGTCAATTTGAAAAGATATTAAGAGAATAAATATAACCGTTTTATTTTAATAGAAGAATATGCTCCCTTTCAAATGTGTGTTTTTCGTATATTCATTAATAAATGACCATCGTTGATGTATTTATTTAAAACAAAACTGATGCGGCGAAAAGTTCATTTTAATTTCCCATTGTTGTTGTATTTAATTAAAACGAAACTGCTGTGTGAGTAAATGCATTTTAATTAATGGATAAAAATTTGTGGGTTTAATGTTTTAAGGCAAACTTGAGGTGGCCTACATACCTTTTTTTTAATATAATAAAATATACTACATATAACTGAGTGTGGAAATACGTATTGGTAAGAGGCATAAAGTGGGTTCCAGGTTCATGGGAAAGATGAGCGATCGCCCAGGTGCATAAAGAAAGGATTTTTCGTCGAAATTAGGGTATCAACACACTGGTACTGCGAACCCAGTTACAGCTAACGAACAGGAGGTGAAGAAAAGGCCGAGATTAAAGTAAGTAAATTGGAATAGGGTAAATTGGCGTTCGTTACACCTATAGTTGCACTAGATCCAAAGTGACACTGAGCATGGTTTTTTATTGGGGACATTTTCCAGCATTGACCTAATAATTTTTTGTTGAAATACTGGATATTAAATTCTAACAAGTAATTAAAACAATATTATTTATTCAAACAATTTTCACACTCTGTCACAGTATACTTTTTCTCTCATTTTTATTACATTACATTAATAACCATGAATCCACAAAACAATTTTCTATCATATGAACATTTAGTAATAAACATATACATCACATCACTTGATTCAATTGATTGGCTATTATTTTGATACAGATTTAAGCAATATATCTGAGGCCATTAACACCTAAAACAGATAATTTTTATAGTTATAGTTTAAAAGAATTGTTCTAAACAACCATGGAAAGCCATCCTAAAATTAACATTGTTCCTCCAATAGGTGCTAATCTTCCAAACTTGTTATCTCCAGTTAGAGCATGGTAGTACAAAGTGCCCGAAAATAAAATAGTTCCAGATATAAATAAAGTGCCAGCCTAAAATAGATATCAGATATAAAGGAAATACATATTTATAAAATTATCTTCATTATCTTATTTTACTAGAATAATTTAAATATAGCAAATTGTTTTTTAACCCTCTGTTACATAAAAAAATTGTTGACAAAACAGTAAAAAAAGGTCAAAACGAAAAATTATTTAAACTAAATAAAGAATTTCAATTTATTTACATTTCTAAAATATATATAGAATATTCCATTACAAAATATTTTATTCAACATAAAACAAAAATACTAACAAATATTATCAATGATTATGTCTTTATAAATCGTGACGCTTGTAGCACAGCTTACCAAACAATCAGCTATCCAACTCTTAAAACTTGAACGGTATGCGCATTTCCTCGCGCAGGCCGCCATTTTGGGTTAAAATCTATCAAATTCGACAGTGTTGGCTCGTCGCTCGTGGTCGTGTCAGATGAGTTGTTTGTGTTAGCCAGTGTCGTAGTTACAGTTTAGGTATATATATTTTCTAGTTACAGTAATTAACAGTGTACATACATTCTTGAACAAACTACCTACTTATTTTATAATATCTGTGCTTGTATATAATAGAAATGGATAAACCGCGAGGTGGACAAGTTTGTGCCGCTAAAAACTGCAGTGTGAAAAGTTATAAATCTAACAAGAAAATAAGCTTTTTTAGATTGCCATTAGGTAAGTTTTTTTGACAAGCACCTTAAAACTTTTGTAGCCTAGAAATATTTTTCATTAATGTAAGCATAGCTGTTTTTACTGGAACGTAAGTACATAATTTTGAATGTAATACTTCTTACTATGATATTGTTGAAATGAAGATTATGTTACAAATTACCTTAAAAAAATTAATTGTTTTAGTAGTTATTTGTGTTTTTAGAGCGTAAAGTAACGGATTGCCGCTTGAGAAAGAATGTTACCGCGGAGCGCGTTAACCTTTCGAAAATGGCAATCTTACTTTGCGCTCAAAAAATACACAGAACTTTTCCTATAGCCGCATTTTTTAAAATTAAAAGCACATTTTTCTCTATACTTATTCTGAAATTTGCAAATGACTTGTCATTTTTCGCATATTATTCGGGCATATTTAGAGCAATAATTGTAACAAACGCACGACTGTCATTTATTTATACTTTTGGTTGCCATGACTATTCATAGCACACTCGACGGAAAAAGTGAGAATTTTCTTTTCCATGTAGGTACGCTTTAGAGCATAAAATAAGGATGCCGCGGCATTCGTCGATTTTGCAATTTCATTTGAAATTAGTAATTAGTTATTTTGCGCACGGCTGTAGAAAAACAATTATTGTACAGGGTCGCCCGTTTCAGAGGGGCCTATACCTTATCTCGAAAACGACGCGGGTTGCCACCAAAAATTAAATACAAAAGTTTTATAGTAAAATTATCTTTATTTTTTTAATATTTTTTAATCGACACTTTTATATACAGGGTGATCAAACAAAGTTATATGTTTTTCAATGAAACGCCCTATATTTTATTACATTTTTGGATTCTCTTTAAAATTCTAAGCATATTGGATGTATGATGTTATACCTCTAGAGTTAGTACTTTCACAGCTATAAACAATTGAAAATCAGTACCTTGGTTACTTTTCACCCTGGTATCAAGAATACCATTAGAGATGGAGCAAAATGAATTTCACATTCCTGTCTTAACTTTTCAAGAGTTATCTGACGGTACTAACTGGTAGGTGGTACGATGGGTACCAAATCTGGTACCTCGGAATGTGAAATTAATTTTACTTCATCTCTAATGGTCTTCTTGCTACCAAGGTAAAAATTAGCCAAAGTACCGATTTTCAACTGTTTATATCTGTGAAAGTACTATCTCTACATCAAATATTCTTAGAATTCTAAGTAGAATCCAAAAATGTAATCACATTGCCGAGCGCATTTGCTCATGCCACAATTGTGACATTTTCTCCATGTTCTGACCCTATTAAATGCACTCTTCTAGCTCCCTTCTGTGCTAGCACCCTCTGCTGATGGTGTAGCATGAGCCTACAGCCCTTTTCGTCCATATTGTAAATATGTCCAGGCTTATGCTTTAGGCCTGTTCTCTCCAAGAGGTTCATCAGCTTCTGAATATAATCATCCACAATGAAATGATTTAATTTCTGTGCACGAGCATGATTTAATTGTTGGTCATTGTGACAGGTAATAAATCCGTCATTGTGACAGGTAATAAGGCCTTATTAACTGTCTAGGCAGGTAATAAGGCCCGGGCCTTATCACCTGTCTGGTAGTTTGTACTTTTTGAGGTTATGTAAATTTACAAAATAAACAAATAATTTCAATGAGCAGTCTACAAGTGTTGCTGACATCATCATAAACCTATGCTCCAAAATATAGACACAACTTAATTGCACTGATGAAAATATCACATACCTTTTATCGGGAAATTTTATAGCACAGCACTTGAAATCTAGCGGATTTTGTTTACGGTTGCCGCTCTTCAGCATTAGCGTATAGCCGTTGCGCTATAACTTTTTCGAAACCTTGTTGTTATTTAAAGCAATTAATAATATTGACGATTGCAAGGAAGAAAGTATATTTGAGTTGTGTGCTGTTTATAGTCAAAGTATAAATATTTATGTTTTATGTATTTATCACGCACCATCTAGCAATGTCCATGAATTTTTGGTAAAACTGGAATTGGCCATTTCCGTTCTTCCCTCTAAATCACATATAA
>MU190936.1:9634-28602 GCA_016904865.1 Pissodes strobi
ACGTGGATGCGTACAATATACGAGCGGCTAAATACCAAGTTGCGATCGAACGAATCCATGTCTCTACGTTCTAGCAAAAATTCTACAACGCCTCGGTGGCGCAGTAGGCAGTGCTTGCCTGTCATTCCTGCGCTGCGGGTTCGATTCGCGTCGGTCGCAACAGATGTTTATTGTTTTTGAAGTGAAACTTCTTAACGCGCACCGGGAGTAAAATTTGAAGGTCGCGACACGACGAGAGGCAGCGGCGGTCGCGACACGAACAGAGGTCGCGCTGACGAAAAACGGTCACGATATTTTATTGTGATATCTTTGTTAGTTTACCCAGTGAGCATTATATTCCTTAAACGGAAAACTGTGTCTTCTGTGGCATTGCTGTTACGTCGCAATTCACTTAAAAAGCACACACTTTAGTGTGTAATTTGACACCTGAAAGGAATTGTGTATATTAAGCCAATTGTAGGAATTGTGTCACACACTATTAAATGATGGTTATTCTGTCGCATGACGCTAAGCAGGAAATGTGTTCAAACAATACCCTACCTGTTTCTGAGTGCAAGCAGGACGCAAATCAGAAATAGTGAGAAATATTGCGTGACTGATAGTATGAATAGTGTAAAAGAGTTTCCATATTTAAACTGCTAGTAAGAGTGTGACGCATTTAGGGAATAACATAGATCAAAAGTTTTTTGGATATTTAATCAGTTTTGCGTGAAACTAAGTAGGAATTTTAACCTTACATTGACACGAGAAGTGTGTGCAATTGCAGTAGAAAACAAAATGGATGAAGATGTCTTCGATTAATAAACGATTAGAAATTTTAAGACGTCTTATTATAGAAAAGTAAAAACCTAATCCCATCTTAGCAAGTGCTTAGGCCAAAACAAGTGGTGCTTATCTAAGACCCATTTGTGAGGTACTATACTAGAAACATTAAGCGTCTTTTTTCCATCGTTGAAGCTAAAGTAAACGACATCTCACCAAATTATTTTATCTAAGAAACTATAATAATATACCTACTGGATACCAGTATATATTTATAAACACACATGATATTAACCTAACTTTTTAAGGAACAAATGTTGTTCACACAATTCCGGCATTGTGACCAGTGACACAAAAGAGGACGTGTTAATGGAATTCGTTCAGCAAATGCTGACGCATTTTTACTCTGCACACATAGTGGGAATGGTGTTGAAAATGTCGTTATTTATTTCACGCATGACAGCATGTAGGGAATGCGTGTAACATCTTAGTGACCGGGTTAACACAACTGCAGCATAGTAACATACACCGCCTATGGGTAAAAACAGGAAATCTTGTGTGCAAGCGACATATTGGAAAAAAAAGTTTTGGTTTGAAATTTATAAAAAAAACTTGCTTTTGATAAAAAAAACATCACTCATTTCTAGATACATTATTTGGGGGAAGATTAAAATATAAATTAAACGCCAAATTAGAACTGTCTAAAAATATCGTGGCTGTCAAATTTTGCATTTCAGCAATAGCAATAAAGAAATGGGCTGCAATAAAAAATCATTAAGTATCATTTTTAAAATACAGTTAAAATTACACTATATTAGAGTGAATCATTTTCCATTTACTATTTAGTATTTACTATTGCCGAAACTAATAAATATTTAAAAGCGAAAAATTTTAATAATGTATGTACAGGGTGTCCCAAATTCGAGCCTCATCATTGGGATCTCGGAAACTAGAAGAGACACGAGGTCCGTTAAATGGAGGCAAAGTTGCGCAATTTGACTCTGATCAAAATGCCACCTTAAAAGTTAAAAAAAATCCGAATACTTCCGAAGATATTTAGAAAAAAAACCGAATATCCGCGATTTCATTTTTATTTTTTTATGACTCTATTTGAATAGATATAACAAAATAAATTTCATATTCTCATTGCTACTCTTTCTATTCTACAGGATGGTGTTATCAGATTTTTAAACCGACGTTTCGTCATTGAGCTGCCATAATCAACTTTGTCTTTTTAAATACGGCCCTGGATTTTTATTACGGACTTCAAGAGTTTCTAATGTCACAAAACCAATGACGTATCGCACTTATTCGAAAAAATCATTTTATGATTTCCTGGTAAAAACTTACCAAAAATATGTTTTCTGTCTCTCTCTAACACATGAGGTCTTATGGAAAATGCCATTAATATGAATTTTGCGATACGTCATTGGCCTTGGAACTTTCGATGCTCTTAAAATCCGTAATAAAAAATCCAGGGCCGCATTAAAAAAAACAAAGTTGATGATGGCAGCTCAAAGACGAAACGTCGGTTCGAAAATCTCATAACACCATCTTGTAGAACAGAAAAAGTAGCAATGAGAATGTGAAATTTATTTTGTTATTCTATTCAAAAATCTTCGTAAGTTTAAACTTTTAAGATGGCATTTGGATCAGCATCAAACTGCACAACTTTGCCTCCATTTAACCGACCTCGTATCTCTTCTAGTTTCCGAGATCCCAATGATGAGGCTCGAATTTGGGACACCATGTACCTATAAATATAAAGCCAAATAGTTTAACACAAATTTAATGTGCGAAAGAACACATCACAAAACTTTATTCTACAGATTACTCGGAGACCTACGTAATTTTGCAAAACTAAAAACTTTTAATCGTTTATGACATAAAAAGCACGTAAAATAATCACAACTAAGTGGAACAAAGGACATGACACTATTTAAGCGCAATTTGGCCCTCTGTGAATTTTTCTATAATTTTGATATATTGTAGCTGATACCAAAAGAAGGCGTTATGATTCGGCCAAAATTCGATGTCTGCCGGGTATGTTCGAAAGGTGATGTCAAAGTTTAAAACAAGACATTATTGAATGGTGTTTTTTGAACTATTTAACGTAAGCGATGTTACAATTGGACACAAATATTCAACTGAATGCCGAATAAATATTAAAACATTATATATTACTTACTACTATTAGCTACCCCAACTAGCAAATATAGTTCCCAGTCCTTTTCAAAAAGTCACTGCCCCTAAAGTATAGTTCCTAGACCCACCCTGCCACTTAAAATGTTACTCTATAAGGAATAGTCACTTTGAAGTATATTTCGAGAGTGACCGGTTAGTGCCTATCTACCATACAAGTGGAAAATAAGCACCCCGATTGCAAGTAGCAAACATACCCTAATCTTCGAATATGACACCATAAAAGACCAAAAACTTTATAGTAACTTTTTAAAGTAGCGGTCACTAACAAGTGCTACCATAATGTCACCATTAAGTTTTCGTTACTTTATAGTAACAATTTAAGTTACGGGGTAGTGGCGGCCACGACACCTAGTTACTTCTAATTTATAGTAGCATTGAAAGCAGCAAAATGGTTACTGCTACCTTCCTAGGTCACTATAAAGTTATTGTTTCTATAAAGTCGCCTCTGGGTAGTTACAATTGTCACTTTATCAATCCGAAGATTTTAAAGTTCCAAACGGGTAGGGTTGGCCTAATATATTATCGTTCCCGGTATTTTGTGGCAGCATATGGAACTATAAAGTTATTTTCGGATTAAACGGCCATATTTTTTTCATGACTGTTCAGAACACAGCCAAATGGCTCAAACATTTTGCGTTTTCAAGGTAAATATACTTAGACTAAAGCTTTTTTCCTTAGTTATTTTGTTATTTTTGACGGTGGACTAATAAACTGCTCGTCAAAAAAAACGACGCACCTAGTTTTTTGGACAATATTTAAAAGCTCGTTATTGGAAACCTACTCAACCGATTTTAAAATACTTTGGAAATTCTGAATAGTTAATTCTTTGGCTCTTACGTCTAATTTTTGTAATAAGATATTTTGCACCTAACATATACTACAGGGTGTTAAAGAAAGAGATGTTTTTTTTACAAAATTTCAAGTTATCCCCATTTATGGGGTAGTTGAGATTGATAGTCGTAATACATCTCTTTACTTACAGTTAGGTAATACCTCGGGACGTATTTGAGATTTTGTGGATATCTTGGCTAACTACGATTATATGGTAATTTTTCGTAAATTGTCGTGATTTTCCAGTTTAGTCCCAATAATGAACAAACTACGGAGGTATCCATGAGTTGTGAACACGACGTCTTACGGTAGGTCATATGCTACCAGTTTATGGACGTTACGTGATCCATAAAACCAGAAAGTTCAGATTAAGGGATATGTTTTACACAAAATATTGCACGAATATTACTAAATGGTCCCTAGAATACCTAAGAATTGAAATGATGGGTTGGTACTTAAATAGGAACCTTTGTTAAAAAATGAATTATTTTATTACCATTTTACTTTTTGAATCACCCTGTATATTCGAAGGTAATTTCGAGTGTAATTTGAACGGTTGTAAGAGACAAAAACTCGTTTGCATATTTATGGTAACGTCACACGAAGTAATATCCTTATTTTACCATATTTTGACAACTTATCACTTATTTATCACCAAAAATCAAAAACCGTTTCGAGAAAATACCGCATTCTTAATAATCCATGGTATTAAGGTCGCATTTTAAGTTTACAAGTATAATTTTCTTTGGTTTGAATTTCTATTTTGAATTTTCAAAAAAAAATTATTTTGTGTAAAACATATCCCATAATTTGAACTTTCTGGTTTACTGGATCACGTGACGTACATAAACTGATATGCTACCAGTTTATGTACGTCTACCGTAAGACGCCGTGTTCACAAGTCGTCGATACCTTCCGTAGTTTGCTCATTATTGTGACTAAACTGCAAAATATCGACGATTTTCGAAAAATTGCCATATAATCGTAGTTAGCTAAGATATCCACAAAATCTCAAAAACGTCCCGAGGTATTACCTAACTGTAAGTAAAGAGAGGTATTACGACTACCAATCTCAACTACCCCATAAATGGGGATAACTTGAAGTTTTGTAGAAAGAACATCTCTTTCTTTGACACCCTGTAGTATATGTTAGGTGCTAATTATCTTATTCCAAAAATTGGACATAAGAACCAAAGAATCAACTATTCAGAATTTCCAAAGTTTTTTAAAATCGGTTCAGTAGGTTTCCAGTAACGAGCTTTCAAATATTGTCCAAAAAACTAGGTGCGTCGTTTTTTTTGACGAGCAGTTTATTTTAAAGTTTCAGGCCAGTTTCAAGCAAATTATTTTTTTTTATTTTATTACTACATGGGTTTCTATTGCAAATAATATAATAATTTGAAATGTTTTGAGAGGCGCTCGAAAATTTTGTCATATAAACCGACTATTTTAATCAGTAAAGTCGATTGCGTTTTGGAATTTACCTACAAAAGGAGTTAAAATCACATGGTAAATAACAAAAAAATAATAATGGCTTCCATAAATATTTTCCATCATGACATTTATTCTTATGAAATGTGAAATTGCATGAGAGGTCGCTGTGAATAAAGTCGTAACAGTTTAACGAAAGTTCCACATATCGGTAGAAAACACTTGGCTGCCACGAACCCGCGACTAGGCAGCTTCGTAACAGATAAGTAGCATTCACCAATAGGCTACTTTATAGTAACACATCATAGTAACTCTTTTGGTGGCAAAAACTACCCAAGACACTACCCGGATATTCAAAATCTTTCCACATTTTGGTCGCAGCTACTTAGCAGCTACAAATATACGACGTACCCGCCGATGGTCACCGCCCACTTTGTAGTGGCTTTGATAGTTAGCAGCCACGTATCTGCCACCACAAATGCTAGTTGGGACAGTTTGTATCAGATAAGTACTTTTGAATAATAACAATTAGCGAGCTATAAGCAAATATATACATATGTCACACTTTTTTTTATCTAGTGAACACTATCTTTTTATTCATAAAATGGTCTATATAATAGACATTAATAACTATGTCACATATACACACACCCATACCCCCTTGTATATATGTAGTTCAAGCAGCTTATGCGGTAATCAAAAGTAGCAAATGCAAAAAAAAATAAGCAGCAGAAATGAAATCCAAATTGGTAGTTTTACTTAATTACAATAGCGTTATTTTCCCTATTTGAAGCATCATTAATGATTCTCAACAATTCAGTTGATGAATATTTAATTCGGTCCTCATACCACGTACCCAAGAAACCAAATTACGCGAGCAACACAAACCGAGCACCAGACTTGCATGAGCAGCATGTTCCTTTAATAGGGACTACTTGATTGTCATTGAACTCGATGGAGAGCATATGTTTAATTGAGTGCGTAAAACGCAATTAAATCCAGGCTCTGATTAAGTTCTTATCGACTGCTTGTATTTGGCAGATAAACTCGTTATGCTGGAACTTAATATTACTTGGACCCCGAACCCCCCCCCAGGCTCAGAAAATATCAAACAAAAAGTGAAGAAAAAAATTTAAAAAAAATGCTTATTCTTCAATTTCAGATCACGAAAAATACTTGCTAAAATCTTTTCCATTAGTTTGACACCATGCAAAAGTTTCCAAACAATAAATTCTGACTTGGGTAGAGCTGTTGCCCTTGCAAATGCAAATAGCATTCGAGAAAATGCTGAAAATGAATTTAAGGAAAAGTTTAGCCAGGCAGTACAAATATGCGAAAAATATAACGTAGACAACCGTGATAATGCTTTTACTATGGTTGGACACTCAAAAACAATTAAATTCAAAGGCTTTATTTGTGCCATATTCATATCATTCTTTGAATCCCCCCGGAGTACATTCTTTCGCTACAGTAGCGTCTTGTGTGACTTTTTTTGGAACTCTGAGAAGTGTTTATATAGTTATTTGTGTATTTAGAGCGCAAAGTAACGGATTGCCGCCTGAGAAAGAATGTTACTGCGCGACGCGTAGCGGAGCGCAGTAATCTTTCGAAAACGGCAATCTTACTTTGCGCTCGAAAAACACACAGAACTTTTTCTACAGCCGCAGTTTTTAAAATTAAATGCACATTTTTCTCTATACTTATTTTGATATTTGCGAATGACTGTCAGTTTTGACATATTATGTTCGGGCTTCGGGCATATTTAGAACAGGATTGCCAGCAACAAACTGTAACAAACGCACGACTGTCATTTATTTATCTTCGGTTTCCATGACTATTCAGCACACTAGACGGAAAAAGCGAGAATTTCCTTTTCCATGTTCGCGCTAGAGCGCAAAATAAGGATCCACGGCATTAGTTGATTTTGCGAATTCATTTGAATTTGGTATTTAGTTATTTTGCGCGCGGCTGTAGAAAATAGTATATTATTTTATATGGAGGAAAAGTGATACTTTTCATGGCGCGCTCGTGTTTAACAGCCGAACGGGGTGAGGCTGGTAATAGAGAGCAAGCCATGAAAAGTAACTTTTCCTCCAAATAAAATATGCTGTTTTTTCTTCAAATGTCGACAAGTTAATGCAAAAACATCTCTTTTTAATAGTAATAATATCTAATTATTATTAAAGATAAATGGGTTCGCAAGGCGGCTTAGACCGCGGTCGTAGATGGCCTTGCTTAGACCGGTGTCGGTGAATGTAACATAAAGCTGTCAGTGGACACTGTCAACAATAATTATTTTTTTAAGATGCGTCTCCGATTGCGTTTTAATTTCGTATTGATAAGCAGTTATTGAGTAAGTTCGATTAAATAATAACCAATTTGTTCCTAAATTAGTGATTTTTAGAAATGCAGTCACAAATTGAGTGATAAATTCAAATTGTAGTTTAATAAATCTTGAGTTGTTGACGCTTATTCTGGTGTCTGTTTGTATTGTATCTATGTTGCTATGACAACACTTTTACCTCCGCCGGCGGAAAAGTGAAAAGTAAAGCTCCGGCGGAGGAAAAACGAAACTTCACGGCCGCCTACACAGTCGAGTAATGACGGATTTACTGACGTTTGAAGAAAAAATTGTTTTCGGCTTCAACCCATATAGGCATAGGTGGGATGTAATGATGGCGAAAGTCGGAGATTCCATTAAAAGACCTACCTGTTGAAGTGCCTATCATGATGCGGTAAAAGCAGTAAAGAGTAACTATCCGGCGAAGGTAGGCGCCATTCAGTTATTAACAGATCTAAAAGAAAATTTATATACAAGACAATCTGCCCATTATCTTAATGCCATCAATTTGCGACTTTTCTTTTTTGTGTTACTTATCATTTTGGAGTGTAATTTTAGAAGTGAATCAAACACAAACGTACTTGCAAACTGCTGGTATGACATTCGGCACATGCGTGTTATAAAGATTAAAGCGCTTAAAGCTTTTTTGCAGGAAGATAGAAAGGAACATGTAGAAAAGTCAGTAAGTAATAACGTTACAAAAACGTCTCTTCCACCTTTGACGGACGAACGCGGCGTCACGGCAACTACAGCTAAAGCAACCATGCTTGCCGAAATGTTTTCATCGCACTCTACCTTAAACGTCCCCCACGGCAAGGCTCTCCCCACCATATCCAACATCGATCAACACTACCATGACAGAAGTTAAGTTTCACCACCGTGACATTCGTAAAATCCTCAAAGAGCTAGATACCTAAAAGGCATCAGGGCCGGATGGAATACCTGCCATCGTGTTAAAGAACTGCGCCAACGAACTAACACTCATTTTTTCCAGATATTTTTCTCTGTCTTACTGAAAAGCGATTTACCAATCCCCTTGGAAAGTCACTCGAGTACAACATATTCCAAAAAAAGGCAAGAAAACCATGCACGCTCTCAAATTATCGCCCAATTGCCTTGCTTCCAATAATCTACAAAGTCATGGAACGTGTAGTCAATCAGCAACTACACAAGTACCTCGAGACTAACAGTAAAATTGGCGATAACCAATAATCCCTTTAGTGTATGTGCCACTGTCATAAAAAACATTAAATACATAATATACAGCGTTAAATTGGTTTTGGACTTTCCAAGAGTAGGTAATATCATTCATAAATCTTACTGCTACCATTTCTGTTGAAGTTACAAATTCTCTCATTTTGTATCTTGAAGACATTGATTCTTTTAATTGGTCGACTAAATAATCAAACGTTTCTCTACCCATGCGAAAATAATTGAAGAACTCTTCAGGTTTTTCTCAAAGTTTTTCAAATAATATATAGAACGCCCCTTTCAAATATCTGACCTTCAAAAGGGGATGTACCCAATAGTGCCTTTGACTCCTGATAGCTTGCCTTCTTCGGCGTCTACGTAAAACCAACGCTAATAAAATTACTTTTTCCCGATCCATCACTCTCAAGTTCACAACTACTGAACAGAATCGTTCTGGCAACACTGGATGTCAATCCAAACAAGTTTCGAACGATTTACCTTGTAGTGGGCGTGCACTCGGCGGATGTGGCGCGATATATCGCGTGTGGCAATTCGTGCCGTTATCATCCTGTGGGCAAACGCCCCAGACGTCTTTCTTAATATATCAAAAGTAATATTAAGTAGAATAAAATACAAAAACAAATCTCCAAATCTACAGTATCTTTATGTCAAAAAATTGTTTATTTAGGTTACATGTTTCGCTTTAAGAGCATCATCAGACCTATAATTAAAAATAAACCTCAATATCTAAAATTAAACAAAACAATGGAAAAACTTACCGGGTCACAACCAACACGAACACTTAATGACTATGCATATTTAAATAGTTTAAAAACTAAAAAATATATACTTAACAACAATACACACAAGGACATCTATCAATAAACGAGCCAACCAGACAAATACACTTTAAAATGAACGGAAAAAGGTAAAATAAATATACAGACACCTACGATACGTTAAAATGTTAGCTACCATGGACAAATAAAAAGTACCCAGAATTATGGAACATGTATTAGTCTTTTAGATTATTGAATATAAAATAATTACCAAATGGTTGCTGTTCATTAACACACACAACGTCTGGACTTTTTAAGGCTCTACTTATTTCTAGAGTTTCCAACAAATCTAACTTTTTCCCCTTCTCGCAATTATGTAAAAGTCTGATGCTGTTATCTGGAGGGAAAGAATGTTTTTCTGATAGCAAATGGTTAGCAAAAGCAGACTTTGTCTTTGTGATGTCAGTATCGCAATGTTTAACAAACTGATATTTGTGTTCTTTTATTCTCTGGCTAACCTTGCGACCAGATTGACCTACATATACTGCTGGACAATCTGGGCATTTAATTTCATAAACTCTAGAAAAGAGCAACGGACTTAATTTATCCTTAATTCTCACAAGTTGGTGTTTTAATGTACTTGTGGTCTTAAATGAACAAATAATATTAAAAGGAGCAAAAATTCTGGCCAGTTGCGATGAAATACTGCCAAAGTATGAAACAGATCTATATGTAGAAGCAGTCTTATTTTCTCGAATAATATTAAATGACATTTTGTATTTAGAGACATATTTAAAAAACATTTTATTAATGGTACGCATCGGAAAATGATTATTGTGAGCAATAGATTTAATGATAGAAAGTTCTTTATTAAAAGCTGACCTTGACAATGGAATATTAAAGAGTCTATAAAAACGGCTATGAAAAGTTGCAAACTTATGACTGGAAGGACTATTAGAATTGAACTGAATAATGCTGTCAGTAGAGGACGATTTTCTGTATATTTCGAAATCAATCTTGTTCTTATTTCTAATTAACAAGAGATCCAAAAAAGGGAGAGTAGCGTTCTGTTCCTTTTCCAAGGTAAACTCTATTTTCGTGTGTAAGGTGTTTACAAAATCCAAAAAATTAGACAAATCATTATCATTACCGTTCCAAATTATACAGACATCGTCCACGTACCTCCTGTAAAATACTAGATTTTTATTAAAACGACTATTAATTATTTTAAGTTTAAGTTCCAAATCATTCATAAAGACCTCACTTAAAAAGGGAGATAAACAAGAACCCATAGCCAAACCATCCCTTTGTGCAAAAAAACCATTATTGAATTGGAAAAAATTCTGTTTTAATACCAAGTCTAGAAGAGTAAGTAAGTGTTCTGTGACTATTATTGGAAGTTTATTACGTAACAACTGTTTAACTAACAATAGACAATCTAGGGGTGGGATGCTAGGAAATAGGTTCTTGACATCAAGGGAGATTAAACGGGCAGTATCAGGAACAAACACACTCTGAATATCTTTAGAAAATGAAATAGAGTTTTTTATAGAAAACTCGGCATTAAAATTAGTAACCGACCTTAAAATTTGGTTGAGCCAGGATGAAAGCTTATAGCAAGGAGAATTAACAAAAGATACTACCGGTCTAATAGGTATGTTGTCCTTATGGATCTTAGGTAAGCCATATAAAAGTGGTGTTTTAGGGTTCATAGTCATAGGGTATAATTTAAATTTATTATGGCTAAAAAATTCCAAAGTGAGGGCGGTATTGTCAAGAGTTCTCTTTAAAAGATCAAAAAATGAATTTGTAGGGTCTCTATTTAAAGGTTCGAAATCAGCTGAATTCAAAAAATCCATAACCTTACTAACATATTGATCTCTCTCCAATACAACCAAACAAGAACCCTTATCCGCCTTTGTGCAAACTAAATCATTATCCTCCATTTTCTTTTTTAAAGAATTTAAGGCCTTAGGATTATAATTAAAATTGGGTAAACGATTATGAACAAAATTAGTCTTAAGAAGAGTTATTATTTTAGCCCTAATAATATTTTTATTATTAATATCCGTAGATTGAAGAATATTTTCTGCCTCTATTGCTAAAGTTTCTCTAGCTTTCTTATTAATCGGAGCACTAAAGTTAAATTTTAAATTTTTATTAAGTAGGTCCTGTTCACGAGGGGAAAAAGAAACATTAGACAAATTAATAAACCTACCATGGAATTTAAAATTAGGTGGAATATCTCCATGAATACTATTGTGTCTTGGATTAACATTATGTTTTAATTTAAGATTAAAAAGTTTTGTACGTAATCTGTCAAAAGTTATCCTTCCAAAGTCTTCAACTTCGTCTCTGAACTTTAGGTCAGTAATATTGAATTTTTTTATCATGTCCATAACCGTCAAGGATAATAAACATATTTTTTATTACTCATGCATCATAATCAACGATTATCGCACGCTGTAGCGTGCATAAAATGATGTTTATGGTGCGCCTACTTTTTTAAAGGTTGCTATAGAAACATTTGATCATGTCAAATGTGACAGATTAATATATTCGTCAATATATCCCTTAAATTTAATATTTAAAACATTTTTGAGATTATGATGCATTCGTAATAAAAAATAGTGTATGATATACGTGTATAAAAGGCCTTTAAAGCCCTTGCGACTTACAAAACACTCCGCTGCGCGTCGTATTTTGAAATATGTCGCGCGTGCTTTAAAGGCCCTCTTATACACTTATATCATAATATACTAATATATACTTGCATCACCGTCAGTAAAAATGTCAATGTTGAATAGCCACTACGGTAGCCACCATCAGTAATTTGTTGCAAAATAAATATTAAGGAACGTAAGTTTTTAGCCGCCAGTATATGACGTCATTACAAATGGGTATAATTTCGACTATAGCCCCAAGAGCCTGAAAAAAATTGTAAGCATACTATTAATCTAATCTACAGAGGGTTAGTAAGAAGTACCGGAACGCTTAAATATGTCCAAAATCGCTAGAGCTTCATTTACAAAATTCGGTACCGTTTTGCGCTACACGCAGTCATTTTATTATCTTATCCCTAGTCGCTATACTAAACGAAACGTCCCATTTGTATTTTTTTTTCAAAAAATTAATTGTGCCAAATTTAGAATTTCAAATTTTCAAATGTTTATCTCTATTATTTGCTGAGATATGACATCACATTATGACTAAAAATTACGGGAGACTTAAATATCTTTAAAACTGAGCATTAACATTTAAAAACGCCCAAAAATAAAAATACCTTATGAACAAATAGGCGCTGGTTCAACTGCTTTTAAAATTGCTGCCGCCGCGCCATAACTACCACAATTATTGCAAACATAATAAACACGTCATGCTCATTTAAGATTAATATTGCAGTGAATACAAAATTATAATTTTATAATGGCCTTTGTTCTATCAAAGACCCAGTGGATTGATAATATTTTGATATTCCATGGATATAGGTATGGAGATGAAACAAAAGGACCACCCAAAAATTAACAAGAGACTAGAAGGTCCACTCTCAGTCGATATTTTTTGATGTAGCGGTTACAAAGGCGAGACGCCAGAATTAGACGAAAACTGGCTGAAACGTGACACGAGGCCTGAGCGGTTAATCAGCTTTCCACTAGGTTCCGCAACGAGGCAAGGAAGGAAATGCTGGTGGCGAGGAGAACCTTCTAGTCTATTGTTAATGTTCGGTGCAGGACATAGGTATCGTTATCAAGAAACAGGGTCCGTAAAAAGTCTACCTAAAACCGGACGACCAAAAACTGGTACAAGTGATGAAAAAAAGTTAAACGTTTTGTTATAAATAAAGAAAAGTCTAAAAGCAAGCACCAATCAGTTAGATGTATGCCAAAATCGAACTTTGCCAAAAATCTGTAAGAAATATTTTGAAGGAAAATAAATAAAAGCCGTACAAGATTCATTATAACACTCGAGAACTATTAGAGCTGTTTCACACGAGGATTCTGCACGCGAGCTTCGCGTATCAGAGATATAGAATCGTGGTCGAAAACTTGCACTGTTGCATCGAATTCACGTATTTTTTCAATCAGTACTAAAATAGTCGCAGTGCCGTGCATAAGTTCATCACTATAGCGCGTAGTAAATAATACCTATGACGATTGGATTTATACTGAAAAATACCCTGCGTCTATGTACGGAGGGCTACCCTATAGCCCTCCGTACGTCTATGATATCTTCTCCGCTGCAAAAGTATACATGTCTGCAGCGTTACCGTTTTAGTACATTTGTACTAAATTTAGTACATTTTTTACGTGTAAGTACAATAGTACATTTTATAGGGATATTGATAAAATTTAGTACATTTCACACGAGCGCAGCGAGCGCTCAAGAACTGAATTTCATTCATGCAGCAGGACCATCTATTATAATAATAGATAACCGCTGAAAGTTACGCTGGCTTTGTTTGAATGAAGAAACAATAGGAATCTTTACAGGAACCTTTAACTTTAAACTCTTCTGCCTCCGTCCCACGGATCGCTGGTAATTCCCTGCCGGCCGTAGAAATCACAAGCGTCTAACAATAGAGGCAAATTTTCGATGCGATACCATACATGCGCAATGGTGAAACAAGAATAATAGGTATTATTATGGCTTTGCATGCTAGCTACATCAACAAGAACTAACCAAAACTAACACAACCTTTAAACAAAACATCTCTCCCTAACGTAGGAGGGGGGGGAGGGGGCGGGAATCGAACCCGCAGCGCAGAAACGACAGACAAACACTCTGCCTGCTACACTACAGTACTGAAGGAGTTTCGCTAAAACGTAAAGACATGGATAATTCCGATAATTCGGCCATATTACGCATGCACGGTATTGCATCGAAAATTTGGCCCCTATCGCTAGACGCTTTTCAGAAATCCCCGGGCGTCTGCTTTAAACATATTTTATTTTCAGTTAGCTTAGATGTTGCTGTTAGTTAGCGTTTATTTATCTTGCCTCTTGTGTTTCAGATGATTATTTTAAGTTAAGAATTTTGTTTTGTATAACGTTAGATTGTTTCTTGTTTTTGGGTTTAAAAATATATGTATTCGTAATTATAAAGGACCTGTAAGTTTCATTTCTATACAATTAATTAACCTACAAAATACACTTTGTCAACGAAAGCGAGCTTACAGCTTTTAATTGGCAATAAAAAACAAAAGGGTCTAGCCATAAGGGGCCAAATTTTCGATGCGATACCGTGCATGCGTAATACGACCGAAATATCGGAATTACCCAGGTCTTTACGTTCTAGCGAAATTCCTTCAACTCCTCGGTGGTGTAGTAGGCAGAGTGTTTGCCTGTCATTTCTGCGCTGCGAGTTCGATTCCCGTCGGTCGCGACAGATGTTTGTTTACCTATTTTTAAAATTATGTTTGTTTGTTAGTAATTTACTTTTTTTTTGGGTTAGCATTAAGTTAGTTTTGGTTAGTTCTCGTTGTTTGCGTCCCCGTAGCGAGCGAAGGGCCATGCAAAGTCATAATAATGCCTATTATTCTTGTTTCGCCATTGCGCATGCACGGTATCGCATCGAAAATTTGACCCCTATGGCTAGACGCTTGTTAAAAAAACTGTTTAGTACAATTTAGTACATTTTCGGGATATTTGTAAGTACATTGGTAAAATCGTCTGCGGTAACACTGCATGTCTGAACAGGTCCATATATCGTAATGGTAACAGTGTTGCCGATTGACACATAATTATCAGATTTTAACATAATTTTGTCAGCAGTCCGATACAAAATTTGAAGATGGCATAATCATCAATTTTAACATAATTTTAACAGACAATTTATTCTGCCAATAATATAATTTGATATTTAATACAGTGGCTTTATACAAAAAAGCTCAGTAATATTTAAAGTATTTCAAAGGCCTCATCTGGTATAAATATTCTGTAACTGTATGCCTAGCTTTTATTACTTGAAAATAGAGGGAGGCAGTAGAAAACCACCGATACCGTAGTCTATACAAGATAGAGCCACTATAACCACCGGTTCGAGTGGGAGACATCTAAAGGTGCGTATCCACCAAGTGCGCAAAACTCAATGTTTGTTTGGTGGAGATGTTTATCACGCGCATTAGCAAACGTTTGCAATCATTTGGTCGTCTTCCGAGCGGTGTAGGTACATCAAAGAGATTTGTTGTTTGTGTGTGCGCTTTGCTTTTTTGGGTACAATTGTTTGCGAAAAATTGGCTGGTGGAGACGATTGTCAATAATAGAACTGCAAACAGTTGCAAAACGTTTGCTCGCAATGATCTTTTGGTGAATACGCAGCTTAAAAGATTAACCTGACTTTAAGATCGCCTACAGTCAAAACCTTAGGAGGTATTGCTACAGGCTACAGTGCCTTTAAGCCACTGTAAGATCGCCTTGTTTTCGGCGTCATCTCTTTGTTCATAGCGTAAGTGGGGGGAAAATTTTAAATTTTTAATAAACGGCGAATCGCAAACCTTTTTTTTTTGAAGTATCCGCCCAAGTCCCCCGGCCTGAAGAGTACTGGGCTTGCGCGCGCATCATAAATACATTTCTGACAAATAGATGGTCCAAGGAATTGCTAACAGCGGATCTCGTGGCGCAATGGTTAGATGCTGTGTTTGTGACACGGCGCTGCGGCCCGGGTTCGAATCCAGCGGCAAGACCTGTTTTTTTTGCGTGAAGTGAAAAAATACAGCTGTAACATTGTGATGCGCGCGCAAGCCCAGGACTCGTTAAGCGGGAGGACTCCGCGGATGGTTTCAAAAAAACGAACCTCATGGTGAATCAGAAGATATATTTTGCTGGTCCCGCCATCTTCAGGTTTTAACATAATTTACATCAAAATCTGATAATTTTGGTTTAGCCATCACGTAATTTCAATTCATGCCAGCGGCAACACTGAATGGTAATTTTGTATGCGGCATACGCATTCAGCGTCCGGCGGCTGAGTTGCCGGGATGTGGAAATTCGGAATCGCGATACTGAATTCGTCGCTCGTGCCGTCTGAATAGGTCCATTTGAGTGTATGTTTAACCTGTATCTCGGATACGCGAATCACGCATACAGTATCTTCGTGTGAAAGCGCTCTCAGAGGATGATCCTGACCGCCGCGCAGTGAATTTGCTGAAATCATGATTAAAAATATCAACCAAGAGCCTAATTTTGCACACACAATTTTATTTGGCAACGAAGCTACTTTTTGCTTAAATGGCCAAGTTAATATAGGCACAATTGTAGAATTTGGTCTAGATAGTCCCCATTGGATGGAAGAACTTCCATCGCAAAATCAGCCTCGCAGAAGCTTGGTGCGCTATTTCGCAACAAAAAACTGTATACATCGCAGCAGCTGCTCTTGCTCTACAAAGCGCAAATAAGACCGTGCTTAGAATATTGCTCACACATCTGGGATGCCGCATCTAAGCACACCCTAAACACACCCATTCATAAGAAGGCTGCGCGTCTCGGCGGCGACCCGGGGTTGACCCGAGATCTGGAGAGCCTGGAAAACGCAACATGTGGTCGAGATATCCCTGTTTTACAGATATTTTCAAGGCAGATATTCCCAGGATTTGTCCCACATCATTACCCTACAGTCGCGACAGACGGCAACACCGCACCCGTTCGTTGTACAACTGGTAACACCTAGAACGTCGCTTTACAAGGACTCCATTGTCTGGCGCACTACATTACTGTGAAACTCACTTTCCTAGGATATCTGTTTCTCCCTAATTACACCCTACACTATTCAAGAACCGTGTCAATCAACATCTTCGCACCGTTCGTCGAGTGCCATAGGACCTTCCTTTAGTATGTGTGCCACTGCCATAAAAAAATGAATATTGAATAAGTTGAACCAGCGCGGCATAATCAATGTTAAATTAATATGCGGCATATATTCAACATTCATCTTATGCAACCGCTTGGAGGTTTTTTTTATGTTAATTGAAGTTAGATCAGATATACATACCAGCGAATATTAACTACGATAAGAAGATTCACACTCCGCGGCGGCACGTCAACGGTATGTCTCCTTCCCCGCGCGAAAACTAGCATGATACTGGCATGTGACCTTTGGACCCGGCGCACACTGGTCGAATTTCTAGGAAAGCTGGCCATAATAAGGTTTACCAGAAATAAGACATAAAAGTTATTAAGTATTACACGTTTAATATATCGTGTTTTAGGCAAATAATTGTTGAATTTTTTGCTCATCATCTATATTTATATATAGGGAGTATCAATTATCACTAACGATAAAAATCATGTATATAAATCATTTGTATGTTCTTAAATCGTTTTAAAAAATTATTTTGAAAATTAAGGGCTCCTTCGTTGTAAAAAAAGGGTTTTAAATTTTTAATTCGATGATCCAAATTTTGTTTTTGTAACGGTTAATTTAGGAGTCTCACGAGCAAAATGAATGTTAAGCGGACGACAGAAACGCGTTGATGAGAACCTGCAATTTTGCCATACATGTATTTCAGAGTTATCGCTATTTTTAAAAATTAATCTAATAGGGACGAAACTAGTAAAAAATATAGAAGCATCAGTGCAGCTGCTGTTCAAAAACACTCGCTTATATTCTGACTATCCGAAGGTAATATCAAAACCATATTTACAAATTAAAACTAAATTATAAATTTTTATCTGCTGATTCAGCAAAGTATTTATTACCTCTTTTTATAATAACATCAGTCTTGCATCAGCAATAATGATTCTACCGAAATTTCAGCTTCAGTTTCATATTATGGGATTAGGGGTGGGCGACAATAATCGATTATTCGATTCACTTTAAAGAAATTACCGATTAATCGACTTATCGATTAATATTTCAGAAAATATCGATAATCGATTATTCAATTTCTTGCCCACCCGTACCGATGACTTTACAACAGATATAGCTTTTAAAATTTCAATTTAATAATGCGTTGCGTTAAGGGTAATTTAAATGACATTTGAAAATACCAATCTGTCAAATTCACGCGCGTCACATTTTAAAAATACGAAAAAGAAAGTTCGTGGCTATAGCGGACATTATTGACCAGATGCGAGGTCAATTCACTACTATGGTCTCCAAAAATTATGGAAAGCCTCCTGCCTCCTGCCTCGAACCAGGTGCAATTTCTAAGAACAACATCTTACCGCTGCGTCCCGTCAAGTACGGTTCATAAGACGCAGGCAAAGCAATTTCCATCATCTCTGTCATATGGCTGCATCGACCTGACGAGATCCATGCAGATCGAAACGCGTCGTCGATTTTGCCGACAGAGATGGTGCAAATTGCTTAAGGTTCACACCCTTTGGTTTTCCATAATTTTTGGAGACCATAGTAATGAATTGAACTCGCATCTTGTAAATAATCTCCGCTAAAGCCACGAACTTTCTTTTTCGTATTTGAAAATACTTTCA
>MU190936.1:28612-39403 GCA_016904865.1 Pissodes strobi
ATGAGGCGGGCCAAATCCTGGGAACATCTGCCGTGAAAGTGCTCGATACTGCCATAATGATGTCAGCGCCCGCCGTAGTGGCCCTCTTGGTAAACGTTGCTGCTTGTGTCTTTGCTGCATTGACCTGGACCAAATTTCTGTCGCGCCAAGTTTGAACTTTCTTCTGGTCTTGATTAATTGCTGTAATCTGCTCCTGTCTGGGGTGATAAGTCTCAGTCGCTGGTAAAGGTTTTTTCTGATCTGAAGTGGGAGACAAGGATACTGTCTGCAAAACTGTAAACAGGATTATTCGTTTCGGTCAGCAGGTCATTAATATAGATGAGGAACAGAGTTGGTCATGAGGCACGTCCGCGTTAATGGTGAATGTGTCTGAGATGTGTCCATCAACTGCAACGTGCAGAGATCGGTTCTTAAGGAGGCTGGCAGTCCAAAGGACGGCAGTTTATTGAGCAGTCCGTCATGCCAAACTCTGTCGAATCCCTTCGAAATATCCAGCGCAATCGCTCGAGACTCTCCGTAGTCCTCAATTGCCCTACTTCATATGTGAATGACATAGGCCAATATATCTCCTGTCGATCCCTCTTTGCGAAAGCCGTATTGATTATCGCTGATTATTCTGTTGTTCTCGAGGTAGCTACTTGAGTAGTTGCTGATTGACTACATGTTCCATGACTTTGGAGATTATTGGAAGCAAGGCAATTGGGCGATAGTTTGAGGGCGTGGTTTTCTTGCCTTTTCTGGAACAGGTTACACTCGAGCGACTAAATGTCTTTTCCGTAAGACAGAGAAAAAAAACCTGGAAAAAACGAGTGTTAGTTCGTTCGCGCCGTTCTGTAACACGATGGGAGGTATTCCGTCCGGTCCTGATGCCTTTTGCGTATCTAGTTCTTTAAGGATTTTACGAATATAACGGTGATGAAACTTGACTTCTGCCATGGCAGTGTTGATGTTCGATATGGTGAGGAGAGCCTTGCCTTGGGGGACGTCTAAGGTAGAATGCGATGAAAACATTTTGGCGAGCATGTTTGCTTTTTCCTTGGCTGTAGACGTGACGTTCGTCTGTCAAAGGTGGGAGAGACGTTATTACATAATGCCTTTGCTACTAACCAGAAATTCCTGGAGCCACTGGGGCATTGTAAAAGTTTATTCCTGATCCTTTGATTGTGTTTGTCCCTAGTTGCGTCAATCACACGATTGCATTCGTTTCTCGTTTCGACAAAATAATTGCGATTTTCAGCGGTCTGATTTTGCTCCCAGTGCTTGTAGGCTTGCGGTTTCCTACCTACAGCTCTTTCGCATCTTCTGTCGAACCAGGGATTTCCTTTTGACGGTAACTTGATGGAATTTGGGATGTATGCTTCCATTCCTGAGGCGATGATTACGTGATCTTTTCGCAGCAGACTGACGGGTCGTCAGTGCCAAAGCAGACGTCGCGTCGGTCGAGCCAAGGAAAATCTAGGTAGAACTGCCTTAGATCGTCCATAATTGTAATGTCAGATTTTGCGAAGCAATGGTGGATCCTTCTGTAGAAGTGGCAATTCACAAACCGTTGTAATAAGTTTGTGGTCGTAAATACCTAATGGGCGAACTGTACTTGTGTATTGGTTAGGATTGGTGGTTAGAAAAAGGTCCAGGGGGGCAGCGAATTCGCCCCTCTCTGAGATTCGAGTTGGTTCGTCTACAAGTTGAGTAAGCCCGCAGCTGATGGCAAATGCTTCTGCTTCTCATTTTTCGTTTTCGGTCTTGTTGTGATGTTTGAGCCCGTTGGTGTTGTGGGCATAGAAGTCTCCCAGAACGATTATTTCTGAATTGGGGTGATCGACCTGTATTGAGTCAAAAGTGGTAGCTGGTGTTGTAAAAAAGCTTTGGTAGGCTCTATCGCTCGGAGAGCGATGGAGACAACATATAAACTTGGTTAATCCCTTGGCGGTGAGCTTGGGCCACATGACGTCAAGGTTGTTCTGTTCGAGTGTTTCCACGCGGTGACATAAAAGGTCGCTTCGGACAAAAAGGCATATTCCGAACTTATGTCTAAATCGGATATGTAAGTCGTAACCCGGATAGGGGTAGTTTACTGTTGTTGTAGAACATACTTGTGTTGCTGTAAGGGCTAGTATGTGTGATCTATTAGCTTGTAGATGTTGGTGTGCCGAATTTATGTTTGTATTTAGGCCTCTTATGTTGCAGAAGTCTATCTAAATTGGATCGGTATTTTTGCTGTCTGTGAAATGCGGAATGAAGGGCTCTCGCAGGGCCATCCAGCGCCCGTAGATTCGAATGACCGGGGAGTTTTTGGATCCTGGAAGCACCATCATGTCCATATATTCCTACTGTGGAGCCCGGAACCACCAGCGCGGAAGCGGAACGTGATTCAGGAAAACCACTTAGCACTTCCCAGTTCTGGTAGGGTGATCTTTCACCGGACGCTGCGAGTAGGCGTATGCATCTACCACCCAGGGTCGCTTGCACTGGAAGCATCGGCAACTCATTCCTTTGGTGGTCCCTAGTCTGACATAGTAAGAATGGGGTTTGTTGGGTCACTCCCCAGTGATCAGCTCCCGACTTTGTACTTTGGTGTTCTCCAGCCTGGAGGAGGATAGGCCACATCTCGTGGCAAACTCGACGGAATGGCGAGGGCGTCACTCCCCGTAATCAAATTACTCTCACCAGTTTGATGCATAGGTTCAGGGCCGGTGTTAGGGGCGGCCCCCTTTCCGGGGCGGCAGCCTTTGGAGGCGACAAATGGGCTGTAAAAATAACTAGTTTATGAAGAAAAATAATAATACTTCTTATGAAAAATTAATTGGTGGAATTTTAATAAAAAATGCTTTTAACGAACTTTTAAATATAAGTACCCTCACTTCAAAAATACTTGTATGAGAGCGTGACGCCAGGCCGAGAAAAATCGGTCATGACAAGCATGGACAAGATTTTTACCAGCCTGTTTTAAAAGAGAAAAGGCAGTTCAATTGTTTTATTTATGAAATAACCTTACAGATTACTGGTGAAGTGAAGTGTGTTACATATACTATTATCCGACGTAGTCCGAGAAATGGGCATTCAATATTCAGCAAGTGGAAAGCGCGGCAGCGGCGTCGTGATAATATTGCGTTTTTTAGACGAGAATTGGGCGTGGCGCCCCGAAAATTTGCCACCTTCCATCCCAAACCAAGATTCTTGATATGCCACTGAAGGGGCGGCATTTTACATTTTTGCCCGAGGCGGCGAAACTGCTAGCGCCGGCCCTGAATCAGTTTTGTAAACCACTATTTTGGGATGGTTTGGTATCACTTTTGGCTGGAAACCAGGCTTTAAAATAGTCAATTAAACTACATTTAAGCGCCAAAAAATTTGATCCTTTTACTACCAAACCCAAAAGCATCAACGCCAATATACAGTGTGTCCAAAAAAGTATGCAACATATGGGAAACTTCTTTATTATTGGATTCTCAGAAAATTTTATTCTTCATAAAAGTTGGTGCTTGCCCTAAAACAGTAAACGAGTATTTCAAATTTGACGTACTGCTTTTAGTGCGGACGCAAATGTCATTTTTCCGAAATCGCGTCAAGAGTAAAGTACCTTAATTTATAAAGATACAGCAAAATCTTATAAGGAAAAGTTCTTCCAAATTAAAAAAGTTATCTAAATATGAAGTTTGAGTTAAGTACATCAATTTTTAATTTCCCTTTTTTTCTCGTTTTTTTCTGAAACGTTACGCTATCGGTGAATGCTTTGTTCTTTTGTTATTAGTATACTTGCCAAGCAACTTCAAAATTTATTTCAAGTAGAGATTAGTTACATAGTTGCATAATATTTCAGTTTTTACAGAGATAAAAGCCAGTTTAGGTATCAGTGTGTTGCAAACACATTTAAACAATTTTGGTCCAAAATAATTGTCCACAATAATTATTACAAAATACAATAATTGGAATGACTGACTTAATAATAATTAATTTCATATGTAAGAGCGAAGTAAAATTATTGCTATATATTTGTTTTTATTCCAAATGCATGGCCTACTCTTCAAGACCAAATATTTTATATGGCTTTTTAGGATACTTGGGCATATTTTACTCATCGGGTGCAAAAGATAAATTGTTACTTGTTTTACATGAAATTAAAAGAGTTGGGTCTATTCATGATTTTGAGTGGAAAAAATTTGGAATCAAAAATGTTTAAATGTGTTTGCAACACTGATACCAAAACTGGCTATTATCTCTGGAAAAACTGCAACATTATGCAACAATGTAACTAATTTCTATCTTAAATAAATTTTGAAGTTACTTGGCAAGTATACTAATAATAAAAGAACAAAACATTCTCCAGTGGCGTAACGTTTAAGAAAAAATCGAGAAAAATAAAGAAAAATTAAAAGTTGATGTACTTAACTCAAATTTCATATTTATATTACTTTTTTAATTTGGAAGAACTTTTCCTTATAAGATTTTGCTGTATCTTTATAAATTAAGGTACTTTACTCTTGACGCGATTACGGAAAAATGACATTTGCGCCCGCACTAAAAGCAGTAAAGAAAATTTGATATACTCATTTACTGTTTTAGGGCAAGCACCAACTTTTATCAAGAATAAAATTTTCTGAGAAACCAATCATAAAAGAGTTTCCCATATGTTGCATACTTTTTTGGACACACTGTAAAAGTATATTATTTAACGAGCGTATAATGTAGTCGTAATAGGCAAACTATGGAAATGTCAACATAGGTATATGTGTTGGCCTACATAATGTATTTCATTAGACAAAAAAAATCATATCGTTTCTTATTTTTGGCAAAAAGAAACAGATACAATTCTAGATTCTACATTCACACCTCCTGTGTAATGTGTAATATATTTTCAGTTAGCATATTGTTCATCAGACTTAAAGTATATGTACACACATTGTATGCATCTTTAAATTTACTGTTTATTCAAATCGATCAAATGTACACAATAAATTATTTTCGATAGGAACTAATTCCTTTTCTAGATTGGTTAAATTTGAATGAACTACAAAATCGATGATTTTCATTGGAATGAATAAATTATTATCTAGAATCTACCGATCAAGGTGACAAGTTCAAAATCACCTGCTCATTCAGAATGTTATACCATGTGAATATAAAAATATATTTTAAAATTGAACATATTGTAAAACACAAAACAAAAACATATTAAAACTTCTTTATATTAAAAGGTTGCTTATGCGTTAGTATCGAAATGTCTTCGTTAAATTGGCTCACGTCAATGGATAAATCTGACTCTAACAACCGTCTTTCTATTGACTGGTTGTGGGTATCTGTTTCAATTCTCTGCTCATGTTTTGTGACTATTTTTGGAGAAATTAACCTTCTAATGCTACCCGGCAAATTCACTTCTTGAACCTCAAAATCCACTTTGGTTTTAGCAGGCTTGTAGATAGCTGGTGGTATTTCAAAATCAAGAGCCACTCCCACTGGGACATTCTCTTTAAATGGGGAAGTCCTTGGGTGGTGCAATTTATACTCTGTTTTTGATTGGAGTTTATTTTTAGACGCTTTTATCATTGGGCAGTATTTTGGAGTATTATTTATATAAACTCCAACTGGGCTTACGACATTTTTTAAAGCAGGATTCAGGATTTTATTGGGAGTAGTCAATTTCTTATGAGGCTTGCTGGGCAATTTGAAGACGGATTCTGTTTTTGTAGGCTGTGTCGTTTTAGCAAAAAGTGTTTTTGCACTTACTGACGGCGGTTTAATTCTCGACTCCATATGTTGGAATCTTGACTTGGCTGTAGTTTTCGGTCCATCAACTTCCACCGAAGGTATAGTTATTTTTTCTGCAGAAAAGAATATTTTAGCTTTTTCTAAGACCTTTTTTGGAGTAGGCGTTCTATTTTTCAAAGCTGGGTTTTCCTGGATGCTATTGTTCATAAAGGACCCAGAAATCGGACTGAAAACATTTCCTGGAAGGCCTTTTGTCTGAAGGTCCCCTATCGGGATAAAAGGTTCGTTCTTAGGACTTGCGATTGGTTTGGCAGATATTCCTTTATCTGGCATGACATAATCAGTACCTTGTTCCAAGAACCGGTTCATTTCCTCTAAGGTATCGTCAAAATCACATGTGTCATCAAATTGGTTCAAATTAATATCTGGTATTTGAACTGGCGAAGTTAAATGATGTGTAACTTTGATTTCTGGGATTTTTCTCGAAATATCATCAACCCATGTAAATTCTGACTTTTCTGATATTTTACTAAGCTGATTATAGTTTACCAATAACCTTTCATGTTTTTCTTGTGAAGTAAGGGGTACTGCGTTAGGGCTATCATTAATATTTTCTATTTTATTTCCCACATCTACAAAAGAAGCACTCAAATCTGGACTTTTCATCTGGTGATCTGCTATTGCATTTACAGTGGCAGATTTCTGCTCCAAATTATTACCACTGATATGCAAAAAGCTAGAAGTAGAGTCTTGATCTTCTCCCTCTTCAACCAAAGAACACCCAGAAGAAGTACTTGTATCAACCCCATGATATTTGCGTAATAATTTCTCATCTTCAAACTCATCATTGGTTACCAAGCTGGATTCATCTAAATCAAATTCATAGACTGAAGTCTGCGGCGGCGATGATCCATCATCACTAATAGTTATAATGCTACCATCTAAAACTTTTCCTTGCGGGCCGCTGCCACGTTCATACCCATCAGTTTGATCAAATGCAGTGTTATATGATGTTGATCCAGAAGTAGGCTCATTAATTGCTTCTGTCAGTTTTTCCAGAAAATCAGAGCTTTTATCTTCTTTTCCATCTGTTTGCATTGTTTCATTGGAAGTCAGATATTCTGAAGGAATAGAAGAAATATTCGTTGCTACTGGAAGCCGACTAGTTAGCTCTTCGATTTCCTTTGAAATATCATAGTGCTGATATCTGCAACTGAAAAAAACACAAATATCGAATTATCTAAATGTTATTTATTTAGTAACTAAACATGATTAAATAATTGTGAGTAAGAGAATTTTATAAATTTTTAATAAACGTAAAAACATATTGTTAATTAATAATTAAATGAATAAATATGTAAATGAGTCGAACCAGGGCATGATTTAGCATCATCAAAAAAATTTAAGTTATCAAATCAAATACAATGTAAATTCGTACAACATAATATGCATTAAATGGGGCATGAACGGTAGCATAAAACAATTTGAACTTTAGATATTTTGACAGTTTAAAAATTCCATGAGTATTTATAATATGGCTCTCAATGAAAAATCTAGGATTTTTGTTATAATTTTACGGTAAAATTTGTATGACAATTTTATGACTTCTAATAAAATACAATTTTTAATTATCGAATTTTCAGACAAGTTTATTCTGAAGGCAATCAGTTTAAACAAAGGGTAAAGATTGTTTTTTTTTTACTTCTATCTTCACCACCATGGTGGTGAAGGTGGAAGTAAGTAACTAAGGGCTATCCGAAGTCGATGTCTACATTGTTGCCGTTTTGACAGCAATGTATCAGCAGATACTTCCAACAAAGATGTCGAAAACTACTTAAATAATGGTATTAATATGAGTTCTTGTACTAAAAAACAAAATATTCGGGCATCTTCTAAAATCTGCATTCCGGAAAAACTTAAAGCACAGGTACTGAAACCAGATATATGGCCGAAGGGCTTCTTAATAAATAGGTTTTTAAACCTGAGAACCTCCAAACGGAGGTTAGGAAACCATTCATATAGTGACGGTATTAAAAACAAGGAAATCTTGCTTGCTTGCTTGGTTAATGGCTTTTTTATAAGGCAATTGCCAGCACGATTCGGGGGGTGACCGCCAGTGGCGGCTCGTGAGTCTTTAAATAGGTAGTGCGCAATTTATGTAGGTGTTTTAGTACGCACAGAGGGATGCCCGCTGCAGGCGCTGCCGGAGTCTTCCCCGCCGAAGGCGGAAGGTTTTGGGGGTGCTACGCCCAAAATTTACCCAAAACTCGTTAAAATCGTTTAAAAACATGAATTCGGCGCCCTCTTGAATGGTAATTGTTGCGCACTAAAAGAAAATAATAAGTAGGTACTTATCGATTCCAGAAGAGTAAACCATTAAAACAGTTTATTGTAACTACAAATCAATAAAGTTAAAAAAAAATCAGGAGAAGTTCGAAAACGTTACAAAATATATCGGTTTGATGGCAAAAAAGTGTTATTGTACATCTTTTTGTCGTTGGTTAGCCCTTCGACTTTGCCGTTTCCTAGCTTTAACGTGAAATTCCATTCGCCACAAGATTTCGGGGGTTAAAATGTCTGGTGAAAGACCGACCATCTTTTTTCTTGGCACATGTTTGGTCTAATTTTAAAACCGGCATCGGTCGCCCTAACCTCTTTATTTCAATCTTTTTATTCAGATCCAATAAAGAAAAGTTATTTTTAATAATATTGTCAACTGAATTTATGCCCCCACTGCAATTGTCAGAACCCGAACTACTAGCCATGACAGTAGAATAATAGTATATAAATAAAAATATAAAACACTAAACAATATTACGTACACTAAACTCACGAGTTTATATGCAGCTAATTAACAAGCGTCGACGAACCGAACAAAACAGAAATAAATTCACGGCTCAACTGGAGTATAATACTAATACAGAATAATACTTGTAATAGTAGTATGTAATATTCGTTCTAAAAAACGATTTACCTCCCACTTTTTCCTCACAAGCTGAATTTTTCAGAACCTATAATAATATAATGTGTTGCATCAGCCGTAGCTTGAAGGCGAAGAGGCTGGACATATTTAATTAGGGCGTAAACCCATGACGTCTCTCATTGTTTATTGTGATACCTTTGTTAGTTTATAAGCAAAAAATATGGGATTCGCTCTATTACCTTGTCAAGACATAAGCGAAACTTTTATAAAGAATTTTTTTTTTCATTTAGGCCTTTCCTTTTTGTTAATTGAGTGTTATATTTAAAAATAACTATTTTTTAATTAAATTTTTGCACGGTTGAAACTTGAAACCGAGATATTTACATTTAATTTTTTTTTCGGCCATATGGGCCAATGCAAATGATTTTTTTTTGAATAATTACCAAAAAATACTTCTTACAAAGACCTTATTGTGCATTTTTCGTAGGCAGTGCGCGCGCACGGGCGCACTTATTGAGAATCCGCCCCTGGTGACCGCGATGCTGACTACAACACTATGACACAACTTATAGTCTGTAACTGTGGCATACTATGAAACAAGTCCTGTTAACATTACTATTAACTATACCTGCTCAAATATGGCCACAATTAGTACTGACGAACAAGCAGCAAGCAAGGAAATCTGAATCCTTAATCAAAATCTAGTCAATATGAAACTGTCATGACGCTCTGCAAGACTTGGGAGGCCAACATGACGTGAAGTTTGCTGTATATTCCAAGCTTACATCAGCTTTCTGCAGAGAGTGGTGATATATCTTAGAAGTGATGTTCAGTGGACAGAAATCGGTTCATCTAAATCAAAAATGAACATTTCCAAAGTAATGCGTTTGAATGTGCTGCTGTAGAGATAAAAATAGGGGACAGTAGATTCATTATTTTATCTGTATATCATTCGCCCGGCGCTCCAGTTCAGCAACTAATAGATAAAATATAGAATATATTATGTAAAGTGTTTTATAAAAATTGTTTAATTTTCATTACAGGTCATTTTAATGTTACCTAAATGACGTTTTCTCATGTGATCTTCCTTTTAATGATGCATATTTTTCTTAATACTGGTCACAGTTAAGTTGAGGTTTGGAACCTTCAGCAAAATGCAATACAGCACAGTTTTATCCACATTTGCTAAACAGAACTTTTGCCCTCGACTTGCGTTTCGTGCAAAAATTCTGTTCCGGTATTGTGTGTAAAAACATGTTGTACTTAGTAGCTAAACCAGTCACAGTTGGGGAAATTTTGGACATTATATCAAAACTAAAAACAAAACCAGTTCAGGATTAGATGAGATCACAACAAAGCTCATTAAAGGATGTACAGAGGAAGTTTGCACTTCCATTGTATTACATTTTCAACAACGCTTTTTAATTTTGGTATTTTCCCAGAAAATCTTAAGTTAGCCCTTATTTAACATCTACGTAAAATTGACGATTCGAACCTACTTCAAAACTACCACCCAATAAGCTTGCTTTCAGCCTTTTAAAAACCTTAGAGGTGGCAATGTGCACTTGCCTTCTGAATTGCTTTCATTTTCAGAATCTATTTCTACTTTAATGAAAGAATTAAGAAATCATCAAACAAATCAAAGGAGTAATGGAAAATCGTAAACAACTTAAGAGGCAATAAAAATTTTGTTCAGGCCTCTGATACAATGGAAGCTGATCAACTTAATTCATTTTATTCTTCCATAGCAGCCAATCTATCTAATAAAACACATTTGTCGTTTCACCCAAAAACATGGTTTTTACCTCGTTTATGTTTTTTAAATTAAATTATGTGAACCCTTTTCTTAAAATGTAACGTGCAATCTGTACAATTTTGATGTGACCATTGTCGATTTGTGTCATTTGTTTATCTTCATGGATATGTTCTTTTTTCCACTGACAAGTAACACTGATGATGGCTTAGGCCAAAAGTGCTCTATTACGGTACTTTTAGAAGTCCTTTTGAATTAAAAATTTTTGCATGGAATACAAAAGGGTGTTTATTTCTATTGACTAGTATTAAGTATTAAATACTTAGGTATTCTATGCATGAATATGACATTTTGGTGTTTTGTGCTTAATTAGTTGTGACTCTTTTTAAAATCTTTTAAATGTTTGTAT
>JAEQML010053870.1:0-39396 GCA_016904865.1 Pissodes strobi
GTCTTCGGATAACTTCTTGGCGGCAATAAATCACCTTCCATTAACGTTTTTTCGGAGGTAGGGATGCAATAAAAATTTTCTTCGTTTCATCTTTTTGCGATGACGAAGATATTGTAACATAAGCAAGTCTTCTTCATCACTTGACATCTTGGCAACTACTAATTAAACACATAGAAATACGGTTACGGATTTTAAGGCGTACGCTTCGTGTACAGATCTTCAGGCGTATAGAAATCGTCGCGGCAATACGAATCCTGTACGCGTCTATGACGAGAAAAAAGTTAAGGATATGGTATTTTCGCTATGAAGAAATTTTTCTAGAAAAAAATGTGTTATAGGTATTAATACTTATGCCGTTTGCGTTTAAAAAAATGTTGTTTGTAAACATAATAAAATTGTACCCAAACAGATAAATACCATTATTACCAAAAATGTAGATTTTATTTTTGTAAAGTTTGGTTTTGTTTCTGTGTTGCTTAGTGCAGTTTGCGACATTGTGGTTATTCTGTCATCGACAATATGAATTAACGGTAGCAGAAGCAAATTAAGCGATTGGGTTGCTTCTTGGAAGTGCGCGACATATCGATGTGGCCGATCGGTTTAATGTCTCTCAAAGTGTAATTTCCCGGCTTAATAACCGATCTAACGAGACTGGATCTGTCATGGACAGGCATAGGGAGGGGAGATCAAGATCGACAAATGGCAGGGAAGACCGAAGATTAGTGAGAGGAGCTAGGATGGATCCTACAAGAAACTGCACGTTGCTCAGCCAGAAACTTTTTGCTGCAACCAGAATTCGCATTACCCCTCGGACAGTTTTAAATCGATTAATGCCCAGTTTCTGAAAGTATGGATAACTTTATTCTTCAAATAATTCCTATGACAACGATTGTTAATACAATTCTGACCATAGCAATTATAGGCTTCATTACTTTATACACTAGATATCTGGTACTTCAGAAACCGGGCATAAATGAAGCAGGTTTAAATTGCTATAGGCCTATAAGACGCCCTCCATTGACCGCAGACCATAGAGCTCAACGTCTACTAATGAAAGAGGCAACTGGAAAGATGTGTGGCGTACTGTGGTGTTCAGTGATGAAAGCCGCTTTTGTCTTCGTGCTGACAAACGTACAGTTCGTGTCTGGAGACCAAAAAATCCAAAAGTTAATGAACGATATGTTCAAGAAGTGTATCCATTTGGAGGTGGAGGTGTAATGGTCTGGGGTGGAATTTTCTACGGAGGTCAAACAGAGTTGTATGTGTGTGAAGGTACCATGATGGGTGAAATTTATGCCCACGACATCATTGATAACATGCTGAATGATTATCGTTGGAATTTGGAGCCTAATTTCAGATTTCTGGATGATAACGCTCGCCCGCACAGAGCCAGGGTAGTACAGGAACGGCTAGCATTCAATGAAATTAATCATTTCCCATTACACCCGCTCTCTCCTGATTTAAATTGCATCGAACATGTTTGGGAAATGCTCGGAAGGGCACTAATTGTCCATCAACCTCCTATTCAGAACGTAAGGTCTCTGAGGCAAGTTCTTTAACATTTATGGGATACCTTGGATCAAAATGGCTTGGATCATTCAATTTTAAGTATGCCTCGCCGAGTTGAAGCAGTACTAGCCAATAGAGGTGGAATTACACGTTATCATATTGTTTTCCTTTTTGGTAATTATCTGTTTTCTTACATTGCCTGTTAATTTTGATTAAACACTTTTTTCAGCTAAACAAATGTGTTTCATTTCTGAAGCAGATGGGAGTAAATGTACGTTATACAATTTTTTTTGAAAATAATTTTTTCTCAAAGAATTCACATTAACACACGAACTGTACGTCTGTCAGCACGAATACAAAAGCGGCAGTGACCTGAACATCACAGTACTCCACGCATGTTTCCAGTTGGCTCTTTCATTACACCAAAGCAAACGTTGAGTTCTATGGACTGCGGTCAATGAAGGGCGTCTTATAGGTCTATAGCAATGTTAACCTGCTTCATTTAATCGATTTAAAACCGTCCGAGCGGTAATGCGAATTCTGGTTGCAGCAAAATCTTCGGTCTTCCATAACATTTGTCGATCTGGGTCTACCCTCCCTATGCCTGTCGATGACAGATCCGTCTCATTAAATCGGTTATTAAGTCGGGAAATTACATTTTGATAGACATTATACCAATCAGCCACATCGATCTGTCGCACACCTTCAAGAATCAACCCAATGGCTTGATTTGCTTCCTCCACCGTTAAATGACGTCTATTCATATTGTAGATAACAGAATAACCACAATATCCGCAAACTGCGCTTAGCAACACACAAACAAAACTAAACTTTTCAAAAATAAAAACTACATTTTTGGGGATAATGCTTTGTATCTGTTTGGGTACAGTTTTATTATGTTTACAAACAACATTTTTTTGAACGCAAATGACATAGGTATTAATAGCTATACCACATTTTTGTCTAGAAAAATTTCTTCACAACCAAAACACCATATCCTTAACTTTTTCGATCAGTTTAGGACAATCGAGGGTAAAAGATGAATATTTTTAAGGAGGATAAATTATATCATACACTAGTTAAAAAAAATGAAATTGTAGAGAATATCAACATTACTTCCTTCTTTTCCATTCACTTTCATCCAATCATAGTTTTTTTTTAAATTATGCAGTTTATTGAAAATAAGTATTTTACACGTTCTTGTAATCTAATTTGACTTAGATAGATTTATCGTTATTAAGAGTCTCTTGGTTGACTAAATATACGATTTGTATTTGTTACAGAAAAGTCTGAGTAAGATTAGCCCTAAACTGCCAGTTGATGAGAAAAAACTTCAATTAAAACCAGGAACCCCAAAGAAGGTAGTGATAAATACGAGGCTTAATATCTCGCAGGATATAGACGATCATATCCTGCAGATTATATCGTCACCACAGATTCCATGGGATAGCAGCAAAAAACCTGGAAAACCATTGCTAAAAACACCCATTAAAGCTAGTCCCATTAATCCATTTTATAAGTTAAGGAGATTTTAAGAAAAAGAGTTTTAGTTTTTGAATTATCTTTGTTTAGTTGTGGACAAAACGTTGATGATGTGGCATTTGGATGCCATTCAAAACTAACCACACGGTATTTTGGTAGTTTTAAGTTGAATTTGTCCTCTATTGATTACCGTTTTTATTTAACTTTTCTTGTGTAAAAATGCTAGTGCCACAGAATAAATATGACCCGGATATATGCCCTGAAGCACCGTCTTTTATCCTTGGTAGCCAAGTCGCCGCGGCCTCGCTTTTCATCATATAGTTTCCATTCTCCAGGGATGTATTTAAACTTTAATTATATTAAAATAAATCTGTATGATTGATGAATCAATTATGAATTTTCAGTTAAGATTTCCGTTAAGTCATGATTTCCCACCATAAAATACTAATCAGAAAATTATTTGTGTACAGTGTCGGTAAAAAGTGAGCAATATAGGGCAATCAACTTTTTCGATATATATCAGGCATAGGTGCAGGGTGATCATGTGTAATTTCCTACCCCCCTTTAACCCCTTATAGGTTGTAGATATTTACAAACACTCTTTTTTTACAACAGCTGAACTTTGTAAATTCATTACTATACAGGGGAGGTATTTTTTTCCTAAATTCTTTTCTTAGATATTTAGTTCGAAATTGATATTTTGAACACATTGCTGGACATTATATGCCAAACGGCTTGGCTTAGAGCAGGACTGTTTACACTTTCTTAGCTTAGTTTTTAATAAGCAATTTAGTGGTATCACTTTCGAGTCTAACTGGAAGTACCAAGTTTCCAACCTAAAGTGGAAAATTTAGCACCTTAGCACCAAGTGGTACCAGTAAGTAGCTCATAAATATTTGAGATCTGACAGTTAATCTAAAATAAAGCCTAGTTGCATAAACCGTTTTATGAAATACATATTTTTCAAAAGTATCGAGGATCGAACGTATAAATAGTCTTTATCACTTGCAGTGAAAATAGCTTAGCTGAAGATATTTGCAACAGCTTTGACAGCTGAATATTGTTTAATCTCATGTCACTCACTAGGATGCAGACACGTAGACAGACCAATGTTTTATAAATTTAAATTTAGAATGAAAAAAATGTATGCCTCTAATCGTAAATGTAATATATATTAGCGCAGACTTAAATATTTTGACCCCACTGCAACTATCTTCCAGTCCAATAATTTGCATAATACGATCCTTTACAGTCCTATGCTATATTAGCCACTTCTGATTGGTGGGTTAACGTCACTTTAGAGTACTGTTAACTATCCATGCATGGCTCTCCGCACAGTGTGGCCGAAAGGTCGTTTTTTGGAAAAAACCTTTTTCGGGTATCCTGAAGGGCCAAAAATTATTGAATTTATAGGATTTTGCCAAGGGCGTCGATATGTTTTTTTAAAAAGTCAGATTTTCGGCAATATTAGAAAATACCACCGAAATATCAACAAGCAGCTATACTGGAATGAAAAATTACTTATATTTCTACACAGTACAGGAAAACTACAATAATATAAATATAAGTAATGTGCAGATCACCATAAATACAGAATTTTAGTTACGAAAACGCGAAAATAGTCTATATAAACAATTAAATTAGTCATTACGTACAGGGTCTGTTCCTTATAATTAGTGGAGCTTCTACTATTTTTAATTTTAAAGATAGAAAAAGAGTTTAAATACAAAAGTTGAAGGATTTTACCTATATTATCTTATGCATATGTCAAAAAAAAATGACGTTTGCAAACTGTCAAAATGAGTGCAGCATGCATTTTTTAAATGGATCACCCTGTATATTATTGACTGGAACGATAGACATTTTTCTCCTGATTTCAAATATACCCTATAAGTTGATATTTGGTTCAACCGTTTTTGCGTCATTTAAGTTTAAAGTTGAATTTAATTTAGGTCATGTCAGTAGAATTCATGGCAACCCACAATCAAGGTAATGTAAATTGAATTCAACTTTAAATTTAAATAGCGCAAAAACAGTTGAACGAAATATTAACAGATATATATTTGGAATCAGGAGAAAAATGTCTAACGTTCTACTTAATAATATGCAGGGTGTTCCATTTAAAAAAATGCATGCTACTGTCATTTTGACAGTTTGCAAACGTCATTTGTTTTTTGACATATGCATAAGATAGAGATAAAATCCTTCAATTTGTGTATTTTTTTTTCTATCTCTAAACTTAAAAGTAGTAGAAGCTCCACTAATTATGAGGAACAGACCCTGTACATAGGTAAATCATGATATACTTAAATAAATTAACATGTAATTTAAATATGAATCGGTAAGATCTAAGGATATGTTTCTCCATTCTATGGAATCAGGATACAACCATCGCCAATGCATCCGGGCTTAGTGTAAGCTTTTTTCTGGCCTCAGATATGAAATTATTGGATCCGAAGATAGCAACATGTAACGTATCATATCTTCGTTTGTTGCCAGACGAGACATTTTTCATGAGTTATAGATGCGAAAGTATCGGTAATCTTTATTTCTATGTCTTGAGCTTCACCCATGGGAAGCACTGCAGCATCAACTACTTCTTTGCCATGGATAAAAATTTTATGTACAGGGTGTCCCAAATTCGAGCCTCATCATTGGGAACTCGGAAACTAGAAGAGATACGAGATCGGTTAAATGGAGGCAAAGTTGTGCAATTTGATGCTGATCAAAATGCCACCTTAAAAGTTAAAAAATTCCGAATACTTCCGAAGATATTTAGAAAAAACCGAATATTCCCGATTTTATTTTTATTTTTTTATGATTCTATTTGAATAGATATAACGAAATAAATTTCATATTCTCATTGCTACTTTTTCTGTTCTACAAGTTGGTGTTATCAGATTTTCAAACCGACGTTTCGTCTTTGAGCTGCCACAATCAACTTTGTTTTTTTAAATACGGCCTTGGATTTTTTATTACGGACTTTAATAGTTTCTAATGTCCCAAAACCAATGATGTATCGCAATTATTCGAAAAAATCATTTTAAGGATTTCCTGGTAAAATCTTACCAAAAATATGTTTTCTTTCTCTCTCTAACACATGAGTTTTTATGGAAAATGCCATTAATATGAATTTTTCGAATAAGTGCTATACATCATTGACTTTGGGACTTTAGATGCTCTTAAAATCCGTAAGAAAAAATCAAGGGCCGTATTTAAAAAAAAAACAAAGTTGATAATGGCAGCTCAAAGACGAAACGTCGGTTTGAAAATCTGATAACACCACCTCGTAGAGCAGAAAAAGTAGCAATGATAATGTGAAATTTATTTTGTTATATCTATTCAAATAGACTCATAAAAAAATAAAAATTAAAACGCGAATATTCGGTTTTTCCCAAAAATCTTCGTAAGTATTCGGAATTTTTAAACTCTTCAGATGGCATTTTGATCAGCATCAAATTGCACAACTTTGCCTCCATAACCCAAACTAACCGACCTCGTATCTCTGCTAGTTTCCGAGATCCCAATGATGAGGCTCGAATTTGGGACACCCTGTACAGTGTCATTTTTTATATTTTCCCACCCCCTTTAACTTTTTTGTGCCACTGTGTAGAAAAAATATGTAAATAGGAAAGTTGTAGTGCTTGAGAAGCAGTTCTCAGAATTTTTTTTTGTCTATACAGGGTGTTGCAAAAAGTGTGAAAAACAAAAAAATATATTTTTTTTAAATGGAGCACCCTGTATATTTCTCCTCAGGACGAAAGATCTTTGTTCTCCGATTACAAAAATATATAATTTGTTTACATTTGCTTAAGCAATTTCTGAGCTATTTAACTTTAAAGGTTGATTTAAATAAAATAAATAATTGTTTTAATAATTTTTTATTATATATACAAATTCGTATCTTAACATGTTTGATAATCAAAAAACTTCAGTATTTCAATTATTGTTGAATATGCCCACTATTGATATAATCCCGGAAGTCGCTTTCTATTTTTTTTGTTCCATGGGTAATAAAAATTTAATTGTTCTGGTTACGGTCGTTTATATAGTATAAAATTCTCACCCTGAGCTCTTCAATAATGGCACTTATCTGAGCATAAACTTTGTTTTTAAATATCCCCACAAAAACGCATCTAAAGGCGTGAGATCTGGGCTGTTCGGTGGTCATTTGAGCATATTGGCGAATTGGAAGCATATCCAAGAGGACCTCTGTTTCCTGATTTAAAAATATCTTTCGCCAGTTAGGGAACCTTCATAAAAAATAGACCCGTTTCATATTTTTCTTAATGGCGAGCAAGGCTACTTCGATTGGTTTGAATTCATGCTTTGTCAACTTTTAAAGGCAAATAGCTCGAAAATGGCTTAAGCAAATGTAGACAAATTATATAATTTTGTAATCGGAGAATAAAGATCTTTCGTCCTGAGGAGAAACATTTAAAAAAAAATATATTTTTTGTTTTTCGCACTTTTTGCAACACCCTGTATAGACAAAAATGTGTTTTCTACTACTACTCCAGCACTACAACTTTTATATTTACATCTTTTTTCTACACAGGGGCACAAAAAAGTTAAGGGGGTGGGAAAATATAAAAAATGACCCAGTACTGATGAAGGGAGATTGTACCAGGGTTACGCCAACTCAGCCGCCTCACGGGCATATTTTCCAAATTTCTCGGAATCTATTACATTGTTACTACAAATTATTTCAAGGATAGTAGCGAGCCTTTTAATCAAGTTCTGGTTGAGATGAGTGATTTCAGCTGTTATCGCAGGGTTTTCAAAAAACCTACGAGAAACATTGCCATCGTTTGTGGTCCCTGCACCTTACTTCACAACATCAACTTTAATACCAATTTGTTTGTAAAAAGCTTTTTGAATCCTTTTCTTGGTTTGTGTCTATATAAGTCGCGCTTCGATAGTCGTCCTCTATTTCTGAAAGTCCAAGCTGTAGCTCAGGTGAAGGACATACTCCATGAATCGGATTCTCGCATGCAACGGAGATATGCTTAGTTTAAGAGCTTCTGGGTTAAGGGTGAGTTCTTGGATTTTATCTAATTTGTTCATTAGCGATGGCTTAGCTTTACATATAACACAGTTACTTGAAGCTGACGGATATTTTTAAGGGTACGCAGACGTCATGAATAAATGAGAATCAGATATTGATGGATCAGTATCCGAAAATTTTTGCATGAATTCCGATTGCCCTGAAGCACCATCACAACCTCATTTTGAATGCAAAGTCAGTTTTTTGTTGGCAACTGTGAGAAGTTGATTTTCGGTTTTTGTTTCGAGTATGCGCTTCAGTGTGATCCACCAAATTTTGCAGTGGTATAATGGCCGATGATTCGGTTACATTGATAACATCAGGATAGCATTTTTTCTTTGCTTCTAGAATTTTCTTGTAGCTTGGGAAAAATGTTAAAACCATGATTTTTCATGGCTCTTCGAATTGTTTCATAGTCATTTACTGTTAGCTTCGTTTGAATAATCATAGCTAATGCTTCATCAGCATTAAATCCACGTTGGACGAAGTGCTTGCAGCTTCAATTAGGCTCTGAGAAACGGTTGCAGTAAGTCAAACTTTGTACTTCTTAGCTTTTTTGCTACATTCCTCAAAACTTTTGGATGGCCTACCTCCACGATTTATTTTACTCTAGTACTTACATTTTTTACAGCACGTAAGTTGATGGAAAATTTACCTGCAATAGAGAGGAGAAAATATCAATATCAGGACTAATGAGTTAATAATATTTACAGTACCTTTCAACCATGTTCTTTTCAAAAAACCTTGTCTTTCTGCTTAAATTTGCCCATAAACCGTTTCTGTAGTTCACGCGTGATAAATGAGACATTTTCCTCATCCAAATCCGGATACACCGGACATACAAAACTTGTCACATTTGGGTTCCTTTTGACCAATTCCTCACATAAAAGGTTATAGGAAATATCCATATCAGAGCTCGCTGATGCCATTGCACTAACAAACTTACTAACATTATTGCTTCCACCAATTATTCATACGACTGATAAAGTGATATAACCTTTGCGACCTGTCGAAACCTGAAAGGGAGGAGGTCGCGCGCATGTATTTTTAACAACAACTTCTGTTAAAATACGCGATTGCTTGAAAACGTAAAAAGTAAATAAATGCATGTTGCGTAATCTTTTTATATTTAGAAAAAAAAAAGAACGTTAACAAAATGCATGTTTACATTAGGAAATCTTATTACAAAGAGGGATTCACGATCTACGATTGACGATTCTACTTGCATAAAACATGCTAAATTCATTCATTTCAATAAATTAGAGGAATTACAATGTAACTTGCTCACAATGATATCTGGTGTATTCCATGGCTACTAAAAAAACATCAGCGAACTATGAGGTATAACAGTTCAACATCAACCTTATCAACATTAACCGAACATTTCTCAGTTTTTCTACCTATTTTACGATTTATCAACGACTTCTTCCACCTTTTTCTTTCTTTTCCCAGTTTTGATAATACGTTTCGAATTGCATAAAAAAAAATGTGGATGAAGGTGGATACGAAGCTTTGAGGGGTGATTATCTAAGTTGTTAGCTAGCCTAGAAAAATAGTTATAGACCGCAGCATGCCAGAGCAAAACTTATATGGCACTCAATGGGTGGGTGAGTCAACTAATTTTTTGTCAAAAAATCCTTCATCCATCATCCAAAAAGTGACTTTTATATTCCTTTTTTTTTGTGAAACGAAAAACACCGCCGTTTGGCTGCTGTCAACATGAACACAAAGCAACTCTTACACATTTTTTTTCCTGCAACGCTAGTCGGCTAAAATTCAGCATAGACGAACTTTAATAATTGTTGTAATTTCCAACGTTTTTTTATGCGACCTATTGTTTCTACGATTCATGGGCACCTTACTTGGCACTCCTGTACGTGAAATATCTTGAAGATGTTTCAGCCAAGAGTTCCGAACTGGGATAATATAATTTTGAGGGGGTTTCGAAATGGCCAGGAAAGTCGTTTTTTACCACTTTCGCCACACTGTGCTCTGGTCGCTTCGCTCGCTCCCGGGCGCAACCAGAAAAAACTAACTGAAACTAACCCAAATTTACAAATAGAGACAAGAATAACCTTAAAAAATAAAAAAAACATGTCTTGCCCCCGACGGGAATTGAACGCGAGCCGTCCACATTCCAACCGCAGAATTTGACCACTAGATCATTTAGACCTGCTAGAATAAACTGACTCGACCCGACCGCAGATAGAGTGAATGTGACGTTAATCCACCAATCAAAAGCGACTAATATAGCATAGTGGCGTATGACTGTAAAGGATCTTAAAATGCCAATAATTTTATTAAGACTTACATTTTCCTTTATGCTCATTTAATCGAAGCATAACGTACAAAGTCTTGACATTAATTTACTTTTAAATAACTGACCTTATGTGCATTACCAATGATCTCTGGCTTGTTTCTGAATTTACGAAACATGTATGTTTATAAATGTGCCAGTTCGTTTGATGAACCGAGTTTGTAAGTTTTTCCCCTGAAGAGAAGTGGATCGATTTTTTTTCTGATGATTGGTTTGCTTCAAACTTCGATTTTTCTGTTTAAAATTATCTGTTATTTGTATGACTTGATTATTTTTCTTAACTGTTTCTTGCGTGGAGAGGGATGTGATATACCTAACTCAGTTTGGATACTGGATAACGATAACATCGGAAACCTTGCAGAAATCATACTTTCGTTTTCATCTTGATGTTGGCTCTTCAATTTGACATGCACATGTGGTTTTTTTTTACCTTAGACTATTATCAGTTTTAACATATTTTTTGTTTGAAAAGTTGGTTTCATTATGTCATTTTGCAATATTCTGATTTTTTAACGTCCTTCATCTTCATGACAAGCTTGCTTCTCACCTTTATACAGAGTGTCTGTTAACACGTAAGTATTATATTTTTAGTAATGACATGGGCTGTTGTTGAAAATGTCGAGTACTTCTGCTGATCGGTGTCCTTACCTCTGTATGCAAATATGTCGGGTAGTCCCATGAATCTTGTGGTGAAAGGAACACGATTCCAGTGAACAACAATTTATAGTTGGGATTTCTAGCAGAGCCTTCTGATAATTTATTTTAGTCATGATTCGCCGGATTTGTCTTTCCAGTATAAAATAGGTTCGGCGCACATTTGACAGTTAATTGATTATAAACTAATAATATAATGAGCCCGCAACAGTGACCGCTAATAAATGATACACAGTTAAACCACAAATTCCTTATGTAAAAATATTAGGATTTAACCAACTATGCCCAAAAGTAAATAAGATACATCGTGTGAAAATTAGAATTTTATTTTTGGTCTTAAAATAATCGGCGGTTTTTTGAGGCGAGGAATTGAAATATTTTTTTGGCCCTGAGTGTAGCTATTTTTTATTAGTGATGAAAAATTTCTGAAATTTATTTTTTGTTCCGAATGTTACGGAAATATTCCGAATATTCCGAATTTAACGGGAACCTTAAAATTTATTGCACACATATTTTGTTTGTTGAATTCTGAACATTTTGGTACTGAAAACTGAAATATTGTTAAAAATATAACATCAACATCTACATAAAAATAAATTGTTTGTCATATAGCATCTCCATCCCTATATTTTCTTCTAGATATTTTGTGTTTGTCATTTGTATATGTAGGGAGATGGCAGGTTAGGCCACCGTCCACACCACGTTATTCTGTTTTATTGTTTTATATTTTAATAAAAATGAAATGATAATTTCGAAAACAAAATAAAATCTAAATTCTTAAAAAATAATAAATACAGAATAAAGGAAACTAAATTCTTAAATAATTTTTTCTGTTCCCTCGAGCTTCTTCATCGGAATCCAATGCCAATAGTAGAGCCAGTGTGTATTGAGAGGTTTGAGGTTGAGTCTGAGGTTGTTGACTACTTATCTATTTCTACATTAGATTGAAATTTGCAAAATGAAGTTTATGCTTTATTAGTATTTTCTTTGGGGTTATCTTCAACTATGTCCGAATCTAAGTCTATGATATTTTGTGTTGGTGTTGGTATATGTGAAGGAGTCTGAGCCCGGACCTGCCAGGTGCTTGTGCTTCCAATAACTTAAGGTTGTGTGAAACTATATGGATATTTTTCTTTCCGATTCTTTCGTATATCGAATGTATCGATATTTTTAATCAATATCTTATGATACAATATATATACATCGATATTTTTTAAATTTTGCAATCCTCAGTAAACGTAAAATGTAATATTAGTATTAGTAAAAAGGAGAAATGCGAATATTCGCTGTTGAATCTTCGGAATGTTTCATGAAATTAATATTCGGCGATTATTCGGAATATTCTCAGACTTGTGGCGAATATTTCAGAAATTTATGAATTATTCGGAATATTCCACTTGAAATATTCGCTACTCACATCACTATTTTTTTATAAAAAAATCTATTCTCGCCTTTTTTAGTTAAAACGGTTATATTCTATAAACGTCCCTAGAAGTAACTGATTTCGAGATATTTGCTATAAAAGTTTCACTGAATAGCATTATTTATTGGTAAAATATTCACTCTAAGGTAGACTTTGTTAATTATTCTAAATTAGATTTTTGTAATGTTGACACCTTGTATCTTGGTTATTAACAACTTTTAAATATAGGTGGATTTGGTTAACGCTTTACTGTGTTAACTGTGTACCATTAATCAGCGGACGGATAAGTATAGGTGAAGTGACTGAAAAAGAGCACATTGTTAATGCCCAAAATACGTCCAATCTGCTTCGTTAATAGTAATTATTTTCTGATAGGTAATTAGGTTTAGTAGCGTTAATATTATATTAAAGAATTATGGTTAGTTTGGAATTTTGTAGTTTTTCTTAATCACCGCAGGAAATTAAAGCTTGCAAAAACTTTTCTTTTAGTTTGTTTGCAAGATTTTAGCTAAGTTGTACTCGTAATAATTCTTTATCTGCTTTACCCATCAAAGTTAATTAACTACATCTTTCTAACGTCTTAATTTTGTATTTTAACGTTTTTAGTATGGGTTCATTTGACACCCGAAATTTATTTAAATACATGTTCGGTTTATTTATTCTGTGGTAGTACTATCTCATCAGAGTTCAAATTGCCCAGTTTGCCATTGTTATTATGACACGGGATTTTTATTCGGACGGCTGATAAAGAGTGTATATTTAGTTGTTATCTGGCAAATAGTTATAGCGCTGTTATTTATATGACTTAAATTGAGTTAAACGTAATGTTATACATTAAAATATGTTAATGTATAATAAGTGTTTTATTGCATCTTTTCAGTCGCTATGTCCCTAAAGCAGGACGCCCACAGAATCGGCACAGACCGGCTCGGCACGGCCAGCACTGCCGGCATTCGTTATTAAACGAGATGCCGTTCCGCGCTGTTCCGATTAAATGGGCGCTGCCTCGTTTAATAACGTACATAGCAACTTATGCCGGCCGTGCTGGCCGGTCTGTGCCGATTCAGTGGGCGTCCTGCTTTAAGGTGGGATCCCTCCGAGCGATAGCTGCGACGATCCTTCAGCGATCGTCGCTGCGACGATTGCGCTGAGACTGATACCGTTGTTCTTTTATGGAAGCACTTTCCACCAAGCGACAGCCTCCGGCGATAATCGCCGGGGGTAGCGTGCGTCGCAAACTGCTTGCTCCGAGAACAAATATAGTCGCTGCAGCCAACGACTTTTTCATAAACAATGTATTCTGCGGCCAGTGGAGATTCAAAAATATGTAAATTCTCAAATTATATTTAGTTTATGTTAAATTTTATGTCGGGAAGGAGACTTTATTTTCACAGGCAGTGCGCGCGCACGGGCACACTTATTGAGAAACCGCCCCTGATATCTACTGGAATATCAAAAATTATACATATTGATAAAAGGTGGCCATGGTATGGAAAAGGTCTGTCATATTTTATGTAATTTTTTTAAAAATAATTGAAATAAAATTGTAAATAAATTGACATTAGTGTCGTTTCGTGTTTGATGCAGTACGCTATGTGTTCGCAAGATAAAGTCTACTTCAGCTCCACAGAGGACGAAAAATTGATCGAGGCAGTGGCTAAACATCCCTCGCTTTTTAACCTGCATTGTCCTCTATACAGGGTGTCTAAAAGGTCTGTACAAAATCCTATGACATTCCTGACATTAAATTTAAACCAACTTACCTTAGTCCGAAATTGCCCCTTTTCCGAGATACATAGTGGTAAAGTTAAAAAACATCTATTTTTTTTTTTAATTTATGTACAGGGTGTCCCAAATTCGATCCTCATCATTGGGATCTCGGAAACTAGAAAAGATACGAGATCGGTTAAATGGAGGCAAAGTTGCGCAATTTGATGCTGATCAAAATGCCACCTTACAAGTTTAAAAATTCCGAACCCTTCCGAAGATGTTTGGAAAAAACCAAATATTCGCGATTTCATTTTTATTTTTTTATGGCTTTATTTGAATAGGTATAACAAAATATATTTCACATTCTCATTGTTACTTTTTCTTTTCTACAAGATGGTGTTATCAGATTTTCAAACCGACGCGGCGTTTCGTCTTTGAGCTGCCATCCTCAACTTGTTTTTTTTTTTAATACGGCCCTGGATTTTTTTATTACGCACTTGGAGAGCTTCTAAGGTCCCAGAATCAATGATGTATCGCACTTAATCGAAAAATTCATATTAATGGCATTTTTCATAAGAACTCATGTGTTAGAGAGAGACAGAAACAAATTTTTAATAGGATCTTACCAGGAAATCATTAAATTGGTTTTTTCGAGAAAGTGCGATACAACATTGAGAATGTGAAATTTATTATTTGTTCCAAATCTAATCCCACACAACTATTTACTTGGGTAAATTGCTAAAAATATAGCCTAGAGCCTATAGTTTGAGAGTTGACACTTTAATAATAATTATACTATTTATTAACCACTTCTTATGTTAGTTTTTAAGCTTTCTTTATGCAAAGCGTTAATGCGTAAAAAAAGGTTTTTGTTTTTAATCCTATTAAAAATCGATTTTCTGTCTCTCTCTAACACATGAGTTCTTATGGAAAATGTCACTAATATGAATTTTTCGAATAAGTGCGATACATCATTGGTTTTGGGACCTTAGAAGCTCTTAAAATCCGCAATTAAAAATCCAGGGCCGTATTTAAAAAAACAGAGTTGATGATGGCTGCTCAAAAACGAAACGTCGGCTTGATAATCTGAGGAACAGAAAAAGTAGCAATGAAAATGTGAAATTTATTTTGTTATATCTATTCAAATAGAGTCATAAAAAAATAAAAATGAAATCGCGAATGTTCGTTTTTTTCCAAAAATCTTCGGAAGTATTCGGCATTTTTAAACTTGTGAGGTGGCATTTGGATCAGCATCAAACTACGCAACTTTGCCTCCATTTAACCGACCTCGTATATTTTCTAGTTTCCGAGATCCCAATGATGAGGCTCGAATTTGGGACACCCTGTACATTTTGTAACGTATTACTTTCAAATCTGGTACCCAGGGTTTTTTTGAGATGCGAAACCCGAATTTGGACACCTTTTCCCTGTGGCAGTTAGGGGGCGCTTTACAGTGTACTTCTGATGGTTTTAAGTGACCGTAACTTTTTCTCAGTGTAATTTTCTTTTTTAAGAAAATGATGATTCGATTCTTTTTAAGCAAAAAAGGTACTCCTGTTAAGAATCGTTAATGTAATTAATGTTTTTAGTGTTCGATACTGTACCGAAATACTGCCACCTTTAAGGATAAAATTTGTTTAAATTGGTAAGTGTCGCATACAAAAAAACCTCTTGATTCTTTCTTGTTTGGCGAACAGCTTTAAAACTTTTTTTGGGACAGACTATTTTTGACTTGAACATTTTTTGTGTAATAAGAATGCAAGTAATGTATGTATCGTTCGATTTGGTTTACAGTACTGAATTTTGTCAATGTGACAATAAATAAGGTGTTTGAAAGGTCTTAGCCAAGTTTAAAATTTTTTGAACTGTGTCAAAATGGCTGAAGAATACAATTCTGCAGAAATGACGGATATGCTATTAGCTTATGGGTATTTTGAAGGAAATGGTCGCGAAAGTGTACGGGTATACAGAGAAAGATTTCCAAATCGGCGTATACCAAACCACCAAACATTTGCTGCTATTGAGAGACGCCTTCGCGAAACCGGTAGTTTCACTCCTGTAACTGCCAATTATGGACGACAACGTGAGGTAATGACTCCTGCGGTTGAAGAACAAATTTTGGAAAGAATCGTTGAAGATCAGACTTAAGCACCAGATACTTAGGTTTAGAGATAGGAGTATCGAAGGATGTTATTCACAATTCACAGTACATTAAGAGAACAGCAGCTTCATCCATACCATATCCAAAAGGTACAAGACCTTTTACCGCCGGATCTCGACAAACGATTAGGCTTCTGTCGATTCATTGCCGAACAAAGACAACAGAATATGGATTTTGCTAAGCAAATCTTATTTACTGATGAAGCCTGTTTTACAAGAAGTGGCATAACCAACTTGCATAACGAACATGTTTATGCTGATGAAAATCCGCATGCCACAAAAGTAACTCAGTATCAACATGAGTTTAGGATTAATGTATGGGCAGGAATCATTATCGATTTTATTATCTGTCCTGTCATTTTACCGCCACGTCTAAATGGTGTGGATTATTTGGAGCATTTACAAAATACGCTGCCAGATTTATTAGAAGATTTGCCATTACAACTGCGCGAGTTATGTGGTTTATGCATGACGGTGCTCCACCACATTTTACTTTAAATGTCCGCAATTATTTAAATCAACAGTATCCAAACTATTGGTTCGGTAGAGGAAAAGACGCTCCTGTAAACTGGCCACCACGCTCACTCCGTTGGATTACTTTTTATGGGGGGCCTTAAAACAAATGGTATATTCCAGGCCAATTAATAATGAAGAGGAACTATGGGGAAGAATTCAAAATGCGACCAACATGTTAAAGAACGATCGGGAATTGATGCAAAGAGTATATTTAAATTTTCTGCGTCGTGTTAATCTTTGTACTTATGTTAACGGAAGTCATTTTGAACACTTACTAAAACTTTATGATATGTAATTAAATGTACTTTCAAATAAATTGTTCCTCATTGATTTAAAAAAAAAAACAGTTCCAAATTTTTCTTACAACAAATTTCATCCTTAAAGGTAAAGTATCGAACACTAAAATTCGAAATATCGACAACGGCTTACATTAGCGGTTCTTAACAGAAGTACCTTTTTTTGCGTAAAAATGTTCAAAACATCATTTTCTTAAGAAAGAAATAAGAAAATTACACTGAGAAAAAGGTTACGGTCACTTAAAACCATCAGAAGTACATTGTAAAGCGCCCCTTATGACCACAGTGAAAAGGCGTCCAAATTCGGGTTTCGCATCTCAAAAACCTCCTGGTTACCAGATTTGAAAGTCATACGTTACAAAATGAACATAAATTAAAAAAAAAAAAAGATATTTATTTTTTCACTTTGCCACCCGGTATCTCGGAAACGGAGCAATTTCGGACTAAGGTAAGTTGGTTTAATTTGATGTCAGGAATATGTCATAGGATTTTGTACAGATCTTTTTAAAGAGCTAGTTGTGAAGGATAATGCTTGGAATGAGGTAGCAGAAAGTGTGGGTAGATCGGGTAAGTAAATATTTAATTTATTTCATCAATTTATTGGAATAAAAATTAAAATACATACAATGACAGGAAATTAGTTCTCTATTAGGTATAGCATTTTATAACAAATTATAACAAATTTTTATACCATGTTTCAAATAATAGTTAAATAAAATTAGTATAGATAAATCAAATATCTGTCCTCTGCACTGAATTATTCTGCCATCCAACCCTGCCTTCATCGTTAAAATATTCCATGAAAGAATCTCACAGCGAAGCCATCGACGTTAGCATAACCACCAGTTCGGGCTAGAGGTATTAAATTCTTAGTCACCGGAGTATCTGTCGGGTCAAATTCGTAAACCGGCCTTCCGTGAACCAAGAGGTTATGATGACATTGTCAACTGTCTCCGGTTTCAGTGCAATGGGCGTATAAAAAATTCGGAAAACCTGACTTAATTAACCCAATGAATTTTCAGGAACCCTACGCGCTTTGCACAGTCGATAATTGTAAACTGCTTTACGTCCATCAGCAGCAGCTACAGTCCGTGAATAAGGCTTCATCATGTTGTGCAGCTTAAATGGGCCATCTCCTACAAGAACGCAGGGCAAAATCTTGTCGGAATTAGGAAGCTTACACGTGGGCGGAAACATTTTTCCACTCCTAAATTCTCTTCCTATATCAGACTTGTCAAAGATTCCATTGTCCCCTTCCTTCCCATAAGATCCAACATCAATAAAAATTAACTTATAATTTGCATCAACTATGGCAAGTAGAAAAACGGAAAAGAAACTTTTGTAGTATAGGGACCCAGATCGCTCTGGAGACAAAATTCTGATATGTTTTCCGTCTACAGCCCCCATGCAATTTGGAAAATTCCACTGTCTCCAAAACCCTTCAGTTTTCCTCTTTTTCTCCTCTGCCGACAAAGGTTGAGGGTATATTGGCATCAACTTCTCTCTTAAAACTCTTAAAGTTTGTTGTATAATTCTACAGATATAGCTTGATGATATCCTGAATGCAAGCACTAAGGATTTAAATAATGTCTCCCCGATAGCCAAAAACCTGTAAAAAATCACATTGCCATATTTCTAAAAATAAATGAATAAAATAAATCAAACACTATTTTACTCTGTGTTAACTTGTAATGTCATGCAAATATTTTTCTTTTTCCAGATCGGGAATGTCGGAAAAGGTGGAAAATATAACGGATACCTATGATAGAAGGGAAAAAAGAGGAACATCTACAGGTTCGGCAGCGTCAGTAAAAAAACCGTAAAAAGTGGGCTTTAGCAGATATGTTAAATTTCTTGGAAACTGCTGATCACTAACAACCGTAAGTATACCAGTAGTAATGGACGAATTTTTATACCACTCCACTTAGCAGTATTACCTATTGTTGACCGAAACGTAGCATGAAGCAAATGTATTCATTTTATTTTCAAGAGTATTTCAAACATTCAACAAAAACGCACAGAACTAGGGATCGAAGGTACACGAGATGTGCACAACAGTGATAGTGATAACGAGGATCCGGACGGTGATGTGACCGCAGTTAATGATGAGACTGTGGAGGCAGAAATCTTGCAGGAAGACGGTTCGCAACTAGATGCACAGCCAACTGTCAAACATCTCCCAGCGCCAAACCAAGATGGTAGAAGTGAGATTATTAGAAAGCCAAATAAACGAAGCGGAATAACTGAGAGAATTACAAATGTAATGGAGAAGAAAAATGCGGAGCGGAATATGATATTAAAAAAAATTATGTCGGAAGAAGATGATTCTATTGATTTGTTTTTCCGCAGTATTGAAGCATCAGTAAAAAAATGCGGCCAAACTTGATAAATGAAGCAAAATTAAAAACCTTACAAATTGTTTCCGAACTTGAATCCCGAATGTGGCAGTATGATCGAAATCTTACTTCACCATATCATTCATCAGTAATTACTCATCAGTCAGTCACGCATCATGTCGCACTGTTTCACCATCTACGATTAATCACGATGTTAATTTAACATTGCCATGGAACCCTGCAAATCGAAGTACCCACAATACTGACATGGGAGAAAGTCAAATGCCATTAAATGCTGACATGACAAGAATTGTAATGCCTCAAGGCGACAGCAGTTATTTTATGCAGTCAATGAATATGCTGAGTAATAATAATTTGTCACAGATTTAAAATACATAATAAAAGAAACATATATTTTATTATGTTCCATTGTCCACATTGATAAAAAAATATATATACTTAAATGCACTTTTAAGGGGTATCACTTACCTCAATATTACAGTTTTTCCCCCGCGGTTATTGGATACAAAACTCTATTGAAAGAATTATATTTGAATTAAACTGAGATGGATTCAATCTGAAAAATTTTCGGAATTTTTTATCGTCAGGCTTCCAATGGGTTTGTATTAACTGAGTGAAAAAGGTGGGCGGTCTAGTGTTATACATCGGATGGACCTCATCTCGTTGTACTACACACGTTTGAAGTATGCCATCATCTTCGGCTTCTTCATACAGCATATGTCTCAAGTAGTTTTCTACTCCGCTTTAAACTCATTCCAAAAACTTTAATAGGGTGTAGATTAAAACTAATTTTGACTTTGCCTCCCACTTCGGCGTCACAAGCTGAATTTTTCAGGGATGGAAGCACATGATAAGGTAACCCTTCTTCCGGAGGTAATATAAAATTAGACTGTGCAAAAGGGCACTATCATCAAAAATGGAGAAATTGAAACCACCGTATAGAGAAAAACAGTTATTTTTTGGTTCAAAGCACAAAAAGGTCTTTGTAGGGAGTATTTGTTTATAATTATTTAAAAAAAAATCATTTGCATTAGACCTTATGGCCAAAAATAATTTTTTCTACGAGCGTGTGAAAAGCGACATTTTCCACACCTACTTCGGTGTGAAAAATGTCACTTTAACGCACTAGTGTGAAAAGTGATTTACTTTTCGCACTAGTGGGAAAAATAATTTACTTTTCGCATTAGTGTGAAAAGTATAATTCTGAAAAGATTTACATATTTCGAAAAGTCTTTTTTGAGTAATTAAAAAATGACAAAAACTGAATATAAATAATTTTATTAGAACTTTACAAACACAATAATATAACATATTATGATATATAAGATATCATGGCTTAAAAAAGTTTACCACGCAATTTGTATAGTTAGTTAAATTAATCTCCGACGGAAATTGTTGGTAGGACACTGAACTTCCGATCGAAGTATTCATAGTCAAAACATCTTCATTAGGCTGTGTACAGGTAACCTCTTTTTCTCCTAGTAACTTCAAGGCTGTTTTTCGTTTATTCTCCACATATCCCTCGGCTACAGTGGCCGACTTCCAATGACGTTTGAGAGTCAAAATATCTGCTCCTGAGTCTGCTAAGAGCTAAGCAGATGATCGCCGAAAGCAATGCCCTGTATAGCTAGACGGGTCAGGCAATCCAAGGAAAGTAGCTATGTTTTTCGGCATAGCGCTAAAAGTATTTATGCCTATGGGCACGCCTTTTCTATATTGAAAAAAGAATCGATTTTTGGTAATGGTTACAGGACGCAGACGCTGATACTTTCGAACAATCTCCACTAAATTAATTTCTTCAATTGAACCACCACTAATAACAAATTCTCGACAGGTTTTCGTTTGAGTATCAGGTATTTTAATTAAGTAAATGTCACCTTTGTCTGTGACGTCTTCAATAGTCATCCGACACAGCTCGTCTCTCCTACACCCTCCTGCGATTCCAATGATTAGTGTGACTTTCATGAGCAAAAAATCGTCATCCTTGGTCCTTGTTAAAAAAATTTTGACATTTTCTTTAGAGAAAACTTTAGATTTCTTCGTCTTATAACCTTCCGATTTTCTTCTCAAAAATATATTAAATTATTGTACCTGCTTATATCAATGTTTTTCTCTTTCGATAGCACTGTCCTTAACATGGAATAATGACTCCAAAGGGATGAAGACTTTTGTTGTGTGGACTTCTACTGGAAATACGCTAGCCGGTAGAAGCGAATTCATGGCTATTCTCGCAGATTCTTCTACGTCTGATGAAGCTAAATCACTATATTCTATGTCTGAAGAGTTCATTCTCTCCATTAGCACGGTATAAATAAGTATATACGGTAGATTCACTCGAGACAAATTTCCAATTTCGCCGACAGTTTTTAGCTTCGAAGGGAATCCGGATCAATCTCGTTCGCGGCCAGCGGTGGCTACACTACGAGGGAGAATTTACGGTCAGTGTGCAAACGCCTTGATATTCTGTACTGTTGGGTCGCGTTGAATTAAATAATTATTAAGATCGCTACAATGGCGAGATATTGTTGTGCGGATAATTGCGTTATAAAAGTGGGTGAAGGATTATTATTTTTTAGATGCTCCAAAGACCCTATCAAGTAAGATTTATAATAATTTTTTAATAATATGCAGTTTTTCAATTACACGTATAATCGGTTTAACAAATATGTCTTTATTAAAATTCTGTTATTTGCCTAAATTTGGATAAAGACAATAGTGAGAAAAGAAAACAAGTACGGCAAAAATAAAATGCCCGTCACCACTAGTGTGCGCAAAAATCCGTTTATGTTTCAATAAAATATTGCGAATTTTTCACATGACCTTTTGTGTTTTTAAAGCAACTCTTTATTTTAACATTGAAAATGTTTCTATTATCCTAGTAAGTATTGGGCCTCAAATCGTGAAAAAGTGCATGCTACATTTGACACATGACATCATACGCGTGAGAGATCGTGTTAGTTTATTTACTTAAAGTTAAATTTGATTTATAAGGTATCGGAATCGATTAAAATGACTAAAATAAATTCGACCTAACTGACACTAACCGAAAGTTGATTGAATGACTAACCAAAACTCGCCAAAAGTAACAGATACGGGCTTAAACGTACCGGTACAGGTTACAAAAATTAAATTAAGTTAAAACTAACCAAAACGAACGGAATTTTAACGACTATCCAAAACTAACAAAAAACATTAAATTTGATTATAACGTATCGGAACCATTGATTTGTATAGGCGTGGATAAGCAATAAAATATACCAAACATGGCAAATTTACGACCGCGAAATGTAAACAAAGATATTTCTATTTGGACTTGCGCATTAGAAAATTAGTAGGAGCTAGCTGTTGCACCGTGAAGCTAAATAGGCAGGCCCGGACTTCGAAATCCCAAATATTAGGTAGAGGAGTCTTGCCGATTGTAAAATAGGCCCCAGTTAGCGTAGTGAAACAAACAATAAGGTATAATAAAGTAATACTTATAATAATTAGACTTACTTGAAATAGGAAATCCCGGGTATTTTGCCTCTACTACTACAAAACACAACCATACACTTTCAGGATTCTATTTTGGTAGCATCGCCCATTGTTTATGTACGTATTGTTCAATTTAAACGAAAATCAAAATAGGTTACGTACAAACCACAAACGTGAACCACTAAACTAAAACTAATTAAGCAACTACAGACACTAGGTCAAAAAAAAAATAAAAAAATTAAAAACTCGATTTATTAACTCAAAACCCCGCGCCGTAAAAACGAAAACACGTCAAAGACAAAAGCCAAGTTCGATCCTGACCGACGTCTGCTGAGACGGCCAGTGTTTTAGTGCGCATGACAAAACGGTATCTTCTTTGTTTACGTTTTTCCCTTTTGCGTCGATTTTGTCATGCGCAGAAACCCGTTTTTTCGCCCATAGGTTGCCACTTTTGAATAATGCGACAGGCGGCTATTGCTTATCCACTCCTATACAAATCAATGATCGGAACCGGTTCAAATGACCAAAATAAATTGGAACTAACCGAAAATAACCGAAAGTTGATTGAAAAACTAACTAAAACTAACTAAAAGTAACTAAAAGCACCAAAAAGGGCTAAAACGTATCGGAACAGATTAAAAATATGAAAGTAAGTTGAAACTAACCCAAAGTAACCGAATTTTGGCGACTAACCAAAAACATTAAAATTGGTTATAAAGTATCGGAATCGGTTCAAATGACTAATATAAATTGAAACTAACTGTAATTAACAGAAAGCTGATTGCACGACTAATCAAAACTAGCCAAAGTAACCAAAAGCACTAAGGGCTTAAACCCATCGGAACAGATTAAAAATATTAAAGTTAGTTGAAACTAACCCAAATTAACCTAATTTTGGCGACTGACATAATTTAACCAAAAACATTTAAATTGGTTAAACGTATCGGAACCGCTTCAAATGAGTAAAATAAATTGGAGCTAACTCAAAAGTAACCGAAAGCTGATTGAATGACTAACCAAAAGTAACTAAAAGCACCGAAACCGACTAAAACGTATCGTAATAGTTTAAAAATATTTTGGTGTAAGATGAAATTAACCCAAATTTACCGAATTTTGGCGACTAACCTAAACTAACCAAAAACAGTAAAATTGGCAATAACGTATTGGAACCGGTTCAAGTGACTATAATAAATTGAAACTAACTGAAATTAACCGAAAGTTTTCTGAATTTAATGTTTTCGGTTAGTTGTGGTTAGTCGCCGGTGTGGTGTGGTTGGTGCTTTTGGTTAGTTGTTCAATCAACTTTTGGTTAGTTTCAGTTAGTTCCAATTTATTTTAGTAATTTGAACCGGATCCGCTACGTTATAACCAATTTTAATGTATTTGGTTAGTTTTGATTAGCTGCGAAAGCTCGGTTAATTTGAGTTAGTTTAAACTTATTTAAATTTTTTTAATCGGTTCCGATAAATTTTAGTTCTTTTTGGTGCTTTTGATTACTTTTGGTTAGTTTGGGTTAGTAGTTCATCACGCATATGACATGTGTGGCAAATGTACTTTTTCGCAATTTGATGCCCAGCCCTGGATTAAGGGGGGGGGGGCTATGGGGCTATAGCCCCGGGCCCCATCATTACAAGGGGCCCCCAAACAATACGACATCGATATATTATTTCCTCACATATCGAAATTCATTTACAACCGAATTTTCTTATTGGAAAAAGGCGGAAGAAAAAGTAAAATCTCATGAGCATTTTGTGGAGCATCGTAAAAATCTTTTAACCTAGAAAACGTGTTTATTTTCTTCCAAAATAGATGTAGAAATAACAAAATCATTAAACAAAGAAATCGTGTATTGGAAAAATGTTATTAAACGTGTTGTTGAGGTTGTCAAATTTATTGCTCAAAGGGGTCTAGCTTTTCGAGGTGATGACGAAAGATTCGGTTCTCCACATAATGGCATTTATTTAGGAATTCTGGAATTAATTTCAAAATTCGACCCATTTTTATGCCAACATTTGGAAAATTTTGGACAGAAGGGCAAAGGCAGAGTGTCCTATCTCTCTAAGACCGTTTGTGAAGAATTGATCAGACATATGGGCAAAAAACTGTTTGACAAAATTATAAATGAAATTAAGGAGGCAAAATATTATTCTATAATTGTAGACTCCACACCTGACCTCTCTCATGTAGATCAGTTGTCTGTTGTATTTAGATACTGTTGGAATGGACAAGTTCTAGAACGATTTCTTTGCTTTATTCCTATTCATACTCATACAGGAAAATCGCTGGCGGACGAAACTTTGTTTCTTTTACTTACCAACTCCGTGAAAATTGAAAATTGCAGGACAAAGTTATGACAATGCTAGTAACACGTCTGGCAAATATAAAGGTCTTCAAGCAGAAATCAAGAAAAGGAATGAACTTGCCCGTTATGTCCCTTGCGCAGCTCATTCATTAAATTTAGTTGGAGAATCTAGCGTTGATGAATGTGTTGAAGCCATAAGTTTTTTTGTTTTTTTTTGCAGAAATTATATGCTTTTTTTTGTTGCATCTGCACATATCTGGGAAATTTTAATTAAAAACATCAAAAAACAAAATGAAGAAAATAGTGAACACAAAGTATTAGTTGTCAAGTCACTCTCTGTGACAAGATGGTCCTGTCGCGAACAAGCAAGTAAAATCTCTCGTCAGCAGTTATGATGGCATTTTCAATGCTTTACAACAATTAGCCGATAGCCCTTCAGAAAAAAAAGACACGAGAGATGACGCGTTTTCATTAAAGAAAAAAATGACAAGAAACAGCTTTTATGACTACGTTCTGGAATCAATTGTTGAAGCGATTTGTTGCCACAGGTAAGTACAGGGTGATCCCCTATAATGTCGTCCCCCTATTACTTTTTTATTTTAAGTGTCCCAAAAAAAATAAAAGTATGGTTATGTAGGTACTGAAAAATACTTTTCTTCTACGTATAAAAAAGATTGGAAAAATGATCAGTATACAGGGAAAACCAAAAAGTTAATTTTTTTCAATGGAACACCCTATATATGAATTTATTTTTAGATTCCTTGTAAAATTCTAAGCATATTTTATGTATGATGTTATATCTCTAAAGTTAGTAGCTTCAGAGCTACAAACGGTTGAAAATCGGTACTTTGGCTACTTTTCACCTTGGCAGAAGAAGATCATTAGAGATGGAGTAAAATAAATTTCACATTCCTATCTTAACTTTTCAAGAGCTATTTGACTTTACTAACTGGCAGGCGGTACCACGGGTACCAAATCTGGTACCTCGGTAGGTACCATAAGTTACCACCATCAGATAGCTCTTGGAAAGTTAAGATAGGAATGTGAAATTCATTTTACTCCATCTCTAATGATCTCCTTGCTACCAAGGTGGAAAGTAGCCAAAGTACCGATTTTCAACTGTTTATAGCTGTGAAAGTACTAACTCTAGAGGTATATCATCATACATAAAATATGCTTAGAATTTTACGAGGAATCGAAAAATAAATTCATATATAGGGTGTTCCATTGAAAAAAAATAATTTTTTGTTTTTCCCTGTATACTGATCATTTTTCCAATATTTTTTATACGCAGAAAAAAAGTATTTTTCAGTAACTACATAACCATACTTTTAATTTTTTTGAGACACTTAAAATAAAAAAGTTAAAGGGGGGCGACATTATAGGGGATCACCCTGTACCTACAAAAACCCGGTCTTGATGTCATAACAGGACAAACAATGTTAGCGTCATTGATAGAGTTTGTTCGCGACCTACGAGGCCAATTCGAATCTTTAGAGAAAAAAGTCAAATGTATGTCTTCAGTTTTAAATATGTTTTACAAAGATGGGTATGAACGTAGAGGCATCAAAAAATTAGCAGATGGTTCAACAGAAATACCGCGACAAGGTCAAGATAAATTTCGCATAGAATCGTACCTACCGATAATAGATAAAATTCGATCCGAGCTTGAAAAACGTAATATAGCTTGCAAGGAAGTCAGCGACATTTTTGGATTCATTGGTCAATTACCCATCCTTTCTAGTGAAGAGATAACTGCTAAAGCTAGAAACCTAATTTTTCACTATTCTGATGATTTAGGAGACAACTTGGTTCAAAAACTGCTTCAGTTTCCTGCATATTTAAAAACATTAAAAAATAATGAACCTATCACCAGTGTCCCTTTCCATTTGAGCCTTTTAATTGAAAAAGATTTGTTAGATGTATTTCCGGAAGTTTATATAGCTTTAAGGATTTATTTATGTATTCCGAACACTAACTGTGAAACCGAAAGATCGTTTTCAAAATTATCATTCATAAAGAACAAATACAGAACAAGTATGCGTAAAGACAGACTGTCCCATTTAACTTTAATGAGTATTGAGAATGATCTTTTGTGTTCACTGAGCTTTGATGATATAATAGAAACATTTTCTACTTTAAAAGCTAGAAAAAAACCCATGTAAATATACATATATTTATAATATACTTTTAATATATAAATATGGTTTATGATGAGTTATGCAGTGCTTTTTACTTACGCGAGTGTGCAAATCCGAAAATAATAAATTTTTCCCTTTATACCAATTTTGGGTATCCTATAAATTATTGCCCCCCTCCAAAGGGGGCCCCACATATAAACTGAGCCCCGGGCCCCGCAGAAGCTTAATCCGGCCCTGTTGATGCCCCATAATAGGAAAACAGAAACATTTTCAATGTTAAAAGTACTACGGCAGACGTAGCGCAATGAGAGAAATTCTCACAAATGCAGCCAATCATTTGAGAAATGCACCCGTTTAATTGGCCATGTTAAAGAGGACGCCAAATAAGTCAGCTAGAGTGGAGGACAGCTCCGCTCGCAAAGTCATCTCCGAAAACTGACGATTTCGCAGAAAATGTGAGAGAAATACTCGTAGCGCGAGTAATGAAGTGTTAAGACCTTTAAGAAGCTATAAATTTAGTTTTTCTTCAAACGTCAGCAAATCCGTCATTACTCGACTGTGTAGGCGGCCGTGAAGTTTCGTTTTTCCTCCGCCGGAGCTTTACTTTTCACTTTTCCGCCGGCGGAGGTAAAAGTGTTGTCATAGCAACATAGATACAATACAAACAGACAACAAAATAAGCGTCAACAACTCAAGATTTATTAAACTACAATTTGTATTTATCACTCAATTTGTGACTGCATTTCTAAAAATCACTAATTCAGGAACAAATTGGTTATTATTTAATCGAATTTACTCAATAACTGCTTATCAATACGGAATTAAAACGCAATCGGAGACGCCATCTTAAAAAAATAATTATTGTTGACAGTGTCCACTGACAGCTTTATGTTACATAAGGTTTGTTCTAGCAGCGATTTCAAACGGTTCCAAACCGTACGGAGTTTGCACATAGCCATATAAGCGACGCTTATATCGTTATGCGCAAACTCCGGACGGTTTGAAACCGTTTGAAATCGCTGCTAGAACAAACCTATAATATTCACCGACACCGGTCTAAGCAAGGCCACCTACGACCGTGGTCTAAGTCGCCTTGCGAACCCATTTATCTTTAATAATAATTAGATATTATTACTATTAAGAGATGTTTTTGCATTAATATGTCGACATTTGAAGAAAAAACAGCATATTTTATTTGGAGGAAAAGTTACTTTTCATGGCTTGCTCTCTATTACCAGCCTCACTCCGTTCGGCTGTTAAACACGAGCGCGCCATGAAAAGTATCACTTTTCCTCCATATAAAATTATATACTATTACTAGCTTAATATGTTCTTTTTTATATTTGAATTCCCACAATATTTGTCAGGTACTTTGAACCTTCTGCTTTATACATGTTTTAATAGATAAGTCAAGTGACAAACTGTCAAGTAAATTATTTTAATTGGCATTACCTTTATAATGTTTTTGAATTTAGTATACGTTGCTATTTTGTATAACTTTATTAGATAGTTTTATTCATTTGAATCACGTATTAAAAACTACCTTAATCGCTCTTTGAAATATCGTATATCAAATAATAACCGAGGAAATAATTTTGCATCAGCTAATACTTTTTGAATCTCCCCTTACATACTGCTGCTCGCTGCTGCAGGTAGAGTAAAAACTAATTTTTTACCGTGCTGCGGCTTTTGCGTTTGATACAAAAACATCAAACGATATTTGCTGAGTGAATCTACTCGATATTATTTGTACTCTGCGATTAGGTTCTTGGAAATAAGTTTTTGATTCAGAAATTTTCGAATTACATACGGTTTGTCAACTTTACTGACATAAAAAAAAAACAATTTGAAATAAATAACATAGGATCACCATGATGATCTAATTGTTATGATAATCAAAACGACAAATTCAGGTAAATATACGGAAGTAATTTTAAAAAAGCCAATGTTCATTATGCTCGTAGAAAAAATCTTGTAAGACATACTTGTGAAAAGTACGTTTAAGACACTCGTATGAATTGTAAAAATTTGATTAAGAAGTGGTCTTTTTTAAATATACCATTCATTTGACAAAAAAGGAAGGCCTAAATGTTAAAGTTATTTTATCCTGAGTGGGCCATGACTGATACTTATTTACATTATAAGATCCTTTACACAAATAGTGCACTATATAAAAATCGGGCTTTCCGATTGGTCGAGCCGCATGGCCCTCCGCTCGCTTCGCTCGCTACGGAGGCTCAAGAAAAGGAAACTAACCAGGTGCAAACCCAATCTAACCCAAGACATACCCAAAATCAAGAAAAAAAGCTGTTTAGAAATATAATCTTTAAAAAAAAATTTAAAAAAGCAACGGGGTTCGAACCCGCGTTTTCCAAGTACCCAACGATCTAAACCTCTACACTACGAGAGCTCTTTATAGAAATCGATTGCATCACGCAGACATATCATAATACGAGATGGATCGACCAATAGGAGAGGTCGATTTTTACATAGTGCACTATTTGTGTAAAGAATCTTTAAATGCTACTTATTTATATTGTTCGATACTGTTGTCAACAATCCAGTCATAGCCTCTCTTCTTCTTCTTCTTCATCTTCTTAGTCAGCCTGTGTTCATCCACTCCTGAATGTAGGCCTCTTCCAAATCCTTCCACGCCCCTTTGTTACTAGCAATCCGGATCCAGTTCCTTCCTGCGACACTTCGGATGTCATCGTGCCACCGTTTCTGTGGTCTGCCAATGCTCCTCGTGGTCTCCCTCGGGCGCCACACTAAAGTCCTGCGTGTCCACCTATGTTGGTCTTGTCTTCCTATGTGGCCAGCCCATTGCCATTTCAATTTCGCCACGACCCTCATCACACTCATCATCCCAGTCGTTCTCTCAATTTCTTCATTTCGTAACTTATCCCTCAGCGAGATTCCGAGCATGGCTCTTTCCATTGCTCTTTGTGTAGTTCGCAGTTTATCAGCAGATCTGCGGGTAATGGATATTGTCTCAAGTCCGTACGTGAGCACTGGCAATACACAAGACTCAAATAATTTTCTTTTGAGGTTTATAGGGAATTCCTGAGATTTAAGTATAAACCCTAGTTTGCCAAAAGCCGCCCAGGAAAGGCACACTCTTCTTGGAATCACTCTTCAAATTTAATGTCGCGTTGTTTAATGTTTATAGCCATGTTCTTAGCCAGGCACGATAAAATGTATTTTAGTTTATTTGAGTTTGTATTGTTAGTGCTATAAGGTGTATTTTGAGAATATAACTGTGCCAGATTTTTGCTTATTGATTGAAAGGTAAGAACTTTATTCATGAACTTTCTTGATCTGTTTAAAAATATTATTTTTCAATATATGCGTTAATTAAGAATTTTCAGAGTTCAATTAGTTCAAAATAGTTCCACTTTCTCGCTATTTTTTATTTATAGCCTTGCCTTTTTATAACAAAATCTAAAAAAAAAACATTTTACATTTATGTGCGTTTGCTATAGTTTTTTTTAACTTTCAGAATGACTGCACGTATACAGTGTCAGGAAGTTTACAACGTTTGGTCATCACATACGTTGTGTAAACGGAGGAAGGAAGTCGAAACATATGTGTTGACGAAATTTGGATTTGGTGACGATAAACACAAGCAGCTTTTATGGAACATCAAGACATCAATCAGATCATTCTGTTATTGAAGAAAAATGGAAAAAAGCGTCACGAAATAGTCACGTATTTCTTTCAAAAAATTCCACTTGGCTTCAAGGTGATTTTAGATTTTCTAATATGGTAGCAGACGCATTGAAGAAGATTCCTGGCAGACCTAAAGTCGAGTTTGATAAATGTGGTTTTCGTATACACAGAAAAACAGAGTTAAACATCTTCCATCAACAATAAGTACCAGAGAACTATTGACTGCTGCTGAGGTTAAACTCAGAAGTGAAGGAAAAAGGGACTGAGCTTTAATAGTGAAAAATCTTGCTACATCCTCTTCAAGAAGAACGACCTTGAAAAAGTGCCATGCGCTTTCTGTGTAATACAAATATATTTTTTTAAGAGTAAAGATTAAAAGATGTTCAATCCTCGTGAAGCTATGACGAGTTCCACTAAGATTAGTTTTATTGTACATTTACCGAATTCGACCAGTAATCCACCGCGAAAATAATTACCCGGCAGGTTGGAACGCAAGGCCTTGTAGCAAGCTGTAAAGTGAGCGCGCAATTTTGCCCGCTGCTCAATTAACCGGTGAGAGGTTCATTGGGCGCCACCGAGTTCGTTACGGACCAAACTGGAGATCCCCGCCCCTCAAGGTAACCTTGTCGGTAAGAAGCGCTAAAAGAATTTCACTGCCAAATCACAAAAAAACTGCACAGTCACGATAAGCGAAATTCTAGAACCAAATAAGAACGCCGCAAAAATAATACTATCTTTTTATTTGAAAAGAACACAGTAGGCAACGGTAATTGCCAAAATAGCGATAAATACAAAAAGGTGTATAAGGAAATTGAGGGGGCCGAAATATGAAAATATACATTCAGGTGAGATACCAATGATTGTGGGTCGTTTGAACCCAAAAAAAATCTAAACTATCTAAAATAATGAACTATAGCAATAAAAATATAAAATTTATCAGTGGTTGACCAAAACTCTATGTGGATTTAAGTGATAAGCAAAAAAGATGAAATAGGCACCACTTAAGTGCCTAAGAGCCCCAGCGAGAAATGGGGGAAAGTAAAAGAAAACTTGGGTTTGGTCTACCGCGCGGGATCGTGATCACGTAAACCGCAGAGATAAAGTCAAGGGTAAAGTGTTAACTTAAAAGAGAGAGTTATTTCATAACAGACATTTAACACTAAAAATATTAAGCACTTAGCTTTCTCGGAGGTTTCACCGTCAGGTGAACACGGACGGCTTGCTCCGGAACCAAGCTGGTTGGAAACCCTCCGCCGTCCAACGCGTCCAGCTGGTCCAATGGACTGTCCAGTTACACCTGGTAAGCAAGTTCTGCTAAGCCAAAGCCAAATCTACAGCAGTTCAGCCAGGTGGGTGGACCATCAAGTTCCCGTCTGGTGGAAGGACGTCCAAATTATCGCCCGGTGGAAGGACCCTCTTAAAATGAGGGCGAAACTACGCGACACATAAAAAAACGCCAAGTACCACAATGGCTGCATACAACCTGTGTTGTGATGCGCGCGCAAGCCCAGGACTCGTCAGGCGTGTATTTATCCGCTAGTAGTATGGACGTGGTAGCCAGCAGTTCTCTATGTGCAAAGAGCGTAAATATGGTGTCTTATTGTATTCTTTTCCATTGACTCTAGTGTGTTTCTTGCGTTTTTTGCTAGTTTTCGATTTCTGGTAGATTATATCAGATATAGATATTGCGCGAAGTGTTTAGTGCTAAAATTCTTATAGTTTATTGGATAAACAAGTGAAAATTTGACAATTAAAAATGCTTGGTTCTGTGATTGGTGTAGCTGAGATAATCAAGCCAAGAACTTTGATAAAACTATTAGATCTTGTATATTTCCTAAGGACAATTTGTCGCAAAAATTGTGGATAAACGCTTGTTGTCGTGAAGATAGTTTTAATCCTAAAACATCTCGAATATGCTCAAGGCATTTCAAACACTACGACCTTGAAATAACTTTGAAGTATGAACTTCTGAATTATGAGTCAAAACGGAGGTCTAAAATTGTGATGCAGTACTTTATCAGATTTGGATATTGTTTGGTCTGAATTATAACTTTTTGCAGTGTTTAGTGCTAAAATTCTTATATTTTATTCGGTAAACAAGTGAAAATTTGACAATTAAAATTCATTATTTATTAAAAGGAATACCGCTTTTTATGACGTCAATGCGCAAAGAGAACCGATTTTGAAACCGCTGAGTATCCTATCTTCTCCGTTATTGTATCATGGCTTAATAGATAGTGAATCATTTTAGTTAATTGCTGTGCTGGTCATACTGCCTACTATAAACTATAATACTTATTCACATTACAAAAACACAGTATTAGCATGTATAGTGGTAATCCCACCAGTGCTGTAGTATGCCAAAGGGTACATTTTCTACGACCATTTAAATGAAAAAATAAACAAAGTTAAACCTTGACATTAAAATTTTTTATTTTGACACGTGTAAAATGGATTATTAAAAAATGAGTTACGTAATGATAGCGTCATTACTTGCTAGTGCCGTAATATGTTCACTATAACAATTTGTGATGTAATGACTCTTATTACGTACCTCATATAAGTCAAAATGATTGATTATTTATTATATAAAATTGTAGAAATAAACTTATATATTCGTAACTTATTACGAAGGCTCTTATTAAAAATGGATTTCCACCAAGTAAAAGCCGACTGAATTAAATAATGTCGAAATGAATTACCTACGTAAAAAGCTCTTACTGTGTAGGTCGTAGATAAAATATTTAGTTTAAATTTGGACTTTAGCCCCGGTGTAAACGTACGCATTATTTTTTGTTGTTGATATTTTGGGGCTGCGCTGGTTTGAAATGCTAGTTTCGGTCAGCATGGTTTTTGTTCGTTTGGTTCGATAAAAAAATCTGCCAAGACCCTACCAGACGGACCAGAGGACTGAATTCTGACCAAAATAGATCGTCTACTGCATTTCTTTTAAATCTATACAACATTCAGTAAAATGATATAATATATTAAAAACAAAATATACAAAAATAATTAGTTGTTCAAGTCGATATTAAAAGTTCATAAAATGTATAAGAAATTCCGAATTTCAATTTAATGTGGCAAGTTAATCACGTTATGCTTTGGTTTTAGTAATCAATCACTAAAAATTTAAGTTAACATAGATTTGGTTATTTGTGCAGCTATGTTCACGTTGAATTATGAAGAATATTCATTAGATTTAGTTGAATCTTCTTTTACTATTCATTTCAATGTTCAATAAATTAAAATATTAAAAGTTCAATTTGAATGAGCAATAAATTAAAAGATTAAGAGTTTTTGAATAACATAATGTATACTCGCTCATTAAGAATATATCCTTATCAGTAACCAAATCTATGTTTTTAAATATATAATCTGTTTAGCCAAGGCGATTGCTTAATCTTCGTTTTGGTTTAGATACTTTTTTTCCTAGTTTCATTTCGTAATATTCCTTGTCGACGTCAAGAAACCTTGCTAGTCGCTTCATTTGTTTCATTTCTTTCTCATCCATGATAGGTTCTTCTGTTCCAGGAGGGTTAATTCTCATCTGTAACATAGTTATTTAAAAATATTTTTTTTTTGTATATTCGAATACTACCTAATAGCATATTGAGAATATTTCTAAGTTGTAATATAGATTTATTATTATTAAGTTTTTCTTCAGCCATTCTATCTATAAAACCCCGTATAAATATTTGTAAATTTTATATCTTCTTGCGCGACTAACTTACTTTTGTTTTATATTGCGATGGGACAAATGTTTAAGGAAATTTCAACAGCAAATTTTCCCGGTTTGCCCATCTGGATAATATAGGGTGCAATGGGAATAAGTAAGCTTTGCATGAGCGAGGTAAGTACTTGAGGTTGAGGATAATGCGGAGTGATAGGTTAACAATTATATCATAAAATGGGAAACTTATTTTAAAATATCAAATTTTCCCCAACGTTACAGGTGCCAGGAATTCGGACACGGATCGACAATGTACCTCCAAGCCCCCAGATGCCTGAAGTGCGCAGGAAACCATAGAGCCAGACTGCATAGGAGGAGAGGAGTAAACGAAGAAAAAATCCCGCTCAAGTGCGCAAACTGCAAAGGAAGTCATAATGCCGCCAAATATAGGGGATGCAGCGCCCTAGAGACCTACTTGGACGAAACTAAGTCAAGACCACAATCCATCAGCAGACAAAGCCATGACGAATGACGACTGACTAACAAGATGACATACAGACGCTATTCAAGGAGATTGACGAGTTCAACCCACTCTTCAGTATTAAAGAGCTGATCAATAAAGTACGAACACTGAAAACCAGACTGTTAGTGGCCCGTACGGAGCTAGGAGCCATGCAAATTCTTCTGTCCTATGGACCGAAATGAGGGAGAAGAACTAACTAACCTAACCTAACCTAAAACAACCGGCAATAAGCAGTGACGCCCCGCCACTCCGAGTTGCCACGGGATGTGGCCAATCAATTTCCACCATCCCCCAGGCTGGAAAGCACCGAAGTACAAAGCCTGGAGCTGATCAATGACAAGCGGTACTGCATTGTATTAGCCGGCAGGAACGTCAAACTGGTGAGAGCAGTTTGATTACGGGAGTAACGCCCCCGCCATCCCGAGTTGCCACGGGATGTGGCCAATCAAATCCCATCATCCTCCCCCAGGCTGTAGAGTTCAACCCACTCTTCAGTATACAGAGCTGATCAATAAAGTGCGAACACTGAAAACCAGACTGTTAGGGGCCCGTACGGAGCTAGGAGCCATGCAAATTCTTCTGCCCTATGGACCGAAATGAGGGACAAGAACTAGGAATTCTCCACATCAACGGCCTAAGGGGCAAAATCAGCCAACTTGGAAAATTCGTCCTCAGGATCGCACCCGATATAGTAAGTGTTAATGAAACTAGGAACAAAGATCAGCCGCCAGGCATCCCAGGGTACGAGCTGATACACAGAAACCGCCCGAACCATGAACCGTACGGAGGAGTGGCCCTATACATCAAATGAACCATCCGATACAAAGAACAGATGACTGACACACACACACACACACACACACACACACACAACATAGAGACAGTAGCAATAACCCCCAATAACTTGAAGATTATCTTGGCTTACAAAAAACGAAACCAATCCATTAGCACACACGAACTAGACGAACTACTAAAACAACCGGCAATAAGCAGTGACGCCCCCGCCACTCCGAGTTGCCACGGGAGGTGGTTAATCAATTCCCATCATCATCATCCCCCAGGCTGGAGAACACCGAAGAACAAAGCCTGGAGCTGATCCATGACAAGCGGTGCTGCATTGTATTAGCAGGCAGGAACGTCAAACTGGTGAGAGAAGTTTGATTACGGGGAGTGACGCCCCCGCCATTCCGAGTTGCCGGGGGATGTGATCAATCAAATCCCATCATCTTCCCCCAGGCTGGAGAACACCGAAGTGCAAAGTGTGGAGCTGATCAATGACAGTATGTAACAAGCGGTGCTGCATTGTATTTACAGTCTGGAACGTCAAACTGAGAGCAGTTTGATTATGGGTTGTGACGCGCCCGCTATTCCTAACTACCACGGGATGTGGCCAATCAAAGCCCATCATCCTCTCCCAGACCGGAGAACATCAAAGTACAAAGTCTGGAGCTGATCAATGACAGTATGTGACAAGCGGTCCTGCATTGTATTAGCAGGCAGGAACGTCAAACTGGTGAAAGCAGTTTGGTTACGGAGAGTGACACCCACGCAATTGTTTGCCACGGGATGTGGCCGATCAAACCCCATCGTCCTCCAAACTGGAGACCACCAAAGTAAAAGGTCTGGAGCTAATCACTGGGGAGTGACCCAACAAACCCCATTTTCATGCCTTGCAGACAAGGGACCACCAAAGAAATAAGTCTGAGGCCGATGCTTCCAGTGGAAGTGGCCCTAGGTGGTAGATGCCTAAACCTACTCGCAGCGTCCGGTGAAGGACTACTCCACCAGAACTGGGAAGTGCTAAGTGGCTTTTTCAAATCACATTCCGCTTCCGCGCTGGTGGTTCTGGGTTTCACAGTAGGAATATATGGACATGGTGGCGTTCCCAGGACCAAAAGATTCCGGAGGTAAACACCCCGGCCATTCAGATCCGGGCGGCGGGTGGCTTTGGGGCCCTTCATGCAACGTTTCACAAGAAATAAGGATACCGAACCAATTTAGAATAGATTTTTGCAACATAACAGGCCTAAATACATAGCCCTTACAGAAACACAAATATGTTCTATAACAACAGTAAACTACCTCTACCCTGGTTACGACTTACACTCCCGATTTAGACATAAGTTCAGAATATGCCCTTATATCTGAAGCGACGTTTCGTGTCACCGCGAAGAAATACTCGAACCGAACAACCTCGACGTCATGTGGCACAAGTTCACTGCCAAGGGATTAACCAAGTTCATATGCTCTTTCTATCGCCCTGCGAGCATAGAGCCTACCAACACGTTTTTACAACACTGGCTGCCAGTTTTGATTCAATACAGGTCGACCACCCCAATTCAGAAATAATCGTTCTGGGAGACTTCAATGCCCAAAACATCAACTGGCTCAAGCATCACAACAAGACCGACAACGAAGGTAGAGAAGCTGAAGCATTTGCCATTAGCTACGGGCTGACTCAACTTGTAGACGAACCAATTCGGATCTCAGAGAGGGGTGAATTTGCCGCCCTCCTGGATCTTTTTCTAACCACAACCTAATCTGACCAGTGCACAATTATACGGTTCGTGAACTGCCGCTCCCACACAAGGATCCACCATTGCCACGTAAAATATGTCATTACAATTTTGTGCAAACTGGGAGGATCTAAGAGAGTTCTACTTGGATTTTCTTTGGCTCGACGTCTGCTTTGGCACTGACGATCCGTCAGTTGTTGCGAAGAGATTACGCAAGTAATAGCCTCTAGAATGGACGCATAAGTCCCAAAGTCCATCAAGTTACCGTCAAAAGGAAAGCCCTGGTTCGATAGAAGATGCGAAAAAGCCGTAGGTAGGAAACAACAAAAAAAGAACTGGCAGCAAAATCAGACAGCTGAAAGTCGCAGTTATTTTACCGAAGCGAGGAACGAATGCACACGTGTGATTGACGAAACTAAGGACAAACACATAAACACAATCAAAGAACCAGGCATAAACTTTTGCAATGCCCCAGTGGCCTCAGGAATTTCTGGTCGGCAGCAAAGGCAGTAAGTAATAACTTTCCCTTCCACCTATGACGGACGAACTACAGCTAAGGAAAAAGCAAACAGGCTCGCCGAAGTGTTTTCATCGCACTCTACCTTAAACGTTCCCCATGGCAAAGCTCTCCCCACTATATCCTACATCAACACTACCATGACAGGTTGAGTTTCACCACCGTGATATTCGTAAAATCCTCAAAGAGCTAGATACGCAACACCCATTTTTTTTGCAGACTTTTTTCTCTGTCTTACCGAAAGGGGATTTACCATCTTCTTGGAAAGTCGCTCGAGTACTAACGTTATAAATTGTAAAAACAAACGAAACTTGAAGTAATATATATTTATGTGGTATATTTTAATAAACTAAACTTACGTAATCTGCTAAAAGTCATTATTCACATTAAATTGTGTAAGGGGTGGATGGTGGTGAGTCTTAGACAGACTAGTAGTGTTGCATATCATTTGATCGGGGATTGAGAGACCAATCGAACGCAAATGTTGTTTTGGAATTTACAACCACCCCAAAGTTTAAAATTATAAAAATGTCCGAAACTTGTGACGTGGTATATTTTGGTAAACTAATATTACGCAATCTAATCTAATCTAACCCAAACTTATATCAACTATTACTTTCAACACAATTATGTGTTTTCTCAGATCTCAAATTTAATAAACGTTGCATTGTGCTTCGGCATTTTCAATGTCTCCCCCGGTTGCATCTTTGTAAAAGGCTGTGAATTTTTTTTCTAAATCTGAGATTTGCTTGGTCTGCATGTACCTGCTGCCACTTGCATAACTGCATATGCGAATGTGATGGTATACATAGTGTAAAATGAATCACTTGCATTTTTACAAAAGTTTGTAATGTTGTTAGTGATAATTTTCAAAATAAGTTCCATTTGTTTCCTCGCCAAAATGGTCATTGACAAAATAAAAAAAAATATTGCGATTTTCGATTTGGTTTCAATATACAGGATTTTTCGAAAATGTCTATTTTGTTATATAAGGAAGGTCTTAACGTGACACACTGCAATGAGATAAAAATTTTTAAACTGATTTATGATGATTAGTGATGGCGCTAACAACATAAATAACAACAACATAAACCATAAATACGGGTTGTAACT
>JAEQML010053871.1:0-39395 GCA_016904865.1 Pissodes strobi
ATTGAGAATTCGCGCTTCGCGTGATGAATAATGCTTTTACGTATTTATTTTTGTTTTGAATTCTATGTTTTGTCATTTCCGGGACAATCAGCGTCCCGCAAGTAATGCCTGCGGGACGTGTGGTATATAACTCCAAATCCGGGACGTTCCGGAAAATCCGGGACAGTTGGCAACCCTAGTCATAGCCTAAAGACTTCTTTAGGCTATGATTGTGTGCTCAGGCTACCATTTTCTTCATTTTAATACCATCGAAATAGGGCGCTATTGTTAAAACCACAGGGTCACCTGTTGAAGTTAAATGTATGGAATAGTATAATAAAAAATGTACCGCAACAGCACTGATAAAATTACATAAACCACACAGAGAAAATAATTTCCCTTATTACCTATAGTTTAGGATAAATAAACGGATCTTTTTGATGAAAGGATATGGCAGTATGCTTCTGAATGCGGATCAACTTTCGCTTAGCTGAAATCAGTTATGTATGAAATATTTGTTTATTTAGTATAGAGCAACCACCCTAAATACAAAATCATAAAAAAATTCTGCGGAAATGCACCATTTTCATTTTTTCGACTCTAGAATAACTGAAATCAGTTACATGAAAGCATGTTTCTGTTTTACATTTCATATATTTTTCTAAACATAATACCGCAAAAAACTTCTTGCGGAAATAAGTTATTTTCATATTTTGAGTTAGTTTGGATTAGTTTGGGTTAGCTTTGGTTAGTTTAGGTTAGCTTTGGTTAGTTTGGGTTAGCTTTGGTTAGTTTGGGTTAGTTTCGTCTCGTTTAAGCCACTACGCACTTGCGTGAAGAAACCCTTGCGCGAATGAAAATGACGCATGGATATTTTTGTGTGTTTATGTTTAGAAGAATGTGTGAAATGTGGAACAAAAATATGCATTCATGTAACTGATTTCAGTTATTCTAAAGGTTATAATATTCTACTAAAAAATAAAGAATGATATATTTCCGCAACAAGTTTTTCATGTGTTTATGTATAGAAAAGTGTTTAGAAGGTAAAGCAGAAATATGTTTTTATATAACTGGTTTCAGTTATTCTAAACTTGGAAAAATGATAATAATGCATTTCCGCAGAAAAAAAAATTAATTTTGTGTTAAGAAAGGTTTTCATATTTCGAATTTTTTTTTTATATAACTGGTTTCAGCAGAAACATTTTACCCCATTATTATATGCATTTAAAGATCCTTTACACAAATAGTGCACTATGTAAAAATCTCTATCTCGTATTACGATATGTCTGCGTGATGCAATCAATTTCTATCAAGAGCTCTTATGGTGTTGAGGCTTAGATCGTTTGGTCTCACCTGGAAAACGCGGGTTCGAACCCCGTTCCTTCTTTTTATTTTTTTTTTAAGATTATGTTTCTAAACAGCTTTTTTTCTTGATTTTGGGTATGTCTTGAGTTAGATTGGGTTAGCACCTGGTTAGTTTCCTTTTCTTGAGCCCCCGTAGCGAGCGAAGCGAGCGGAGGGCCATGCGGATCGACCAATGGGAAAGGCCGATTTTTATATAGTGCACTATTTGTGTAAAGGATCTTATAATGCTTATTATATTATCATAATAATAGCATATAACGCCCATATAAATTCATATAGGTACGTTTAAAGATATTCTAAACAGTTCGATCACTCCTTTGATCTTCTCAGTGTTGCCGATCTGAATTGGTGAAATTACACGATGAGCTGTTCAAATTGCACGCGCGCTTTTACACGCTTTTTACACACCACTAACATTTTAATACTTAATAATAAAACATAATATCATTTTATAATAAAAGGCCGGTAGTCTGTTCTCTTAAAGGCTCAGCATAAGCATAAAAATCTGATTCAGCACACTAAATGTTACTTTAATTTTGGTTTTTGTTTGAGAAAGTATATAATAAAAAAATAGCGTCAAGTTGGACTCCCGTATTAATTAAAAAAAAAAAATAAAGTTCAACATAAGCTAAGCTTTAAAATCTAATCAACACAGTTCAGTATCTACACTAAAAGTTACTTTAATTTTTGTCTTGTTTGATAAAATATTTGAAAAAATGGTGGCTAAGTTTCCAGTTAGCCCCTAATTTTTTCAATACCATTGAGTGCAAAACATCACAGTTTTCAATATTAGTGGTACAGTCACTGGCGTCGCTGAGGGGGGAGCCTGGGTGGGCACGCGCCCCTAAAATGTAGAATGCTCACCCAGGTGCCCACCCAAAAACAACGTAAGTATTTATAAAATACTTTTCTTTATAAAACCACGGTGACCACGTTGCATACAGCTACAAACAAAATTTGTTTTTGTCTATCAATATCTACAGCTGAAACTTTTATTCACACTTTCAAATTAATTTGTATATAAAAATTATTTTTAAACGGGAATCAGGAATATTACACAATCATTGCTAGCATTGACATCTCCATTCTCCTGAATCCTATGGGAAAACTGGTTTGATTTAATGTAAATAATATTCACCCTGAAAAAATATGCTGGCGACACCGCTCGTACAGTAAAGTACATTGAAAGCACAGTTCACTCTTTAATAGCAGAATCTATATTTAAACTGTGTTAATAGTTTCTTGCTTTTTCTCTGCTGACAAAGACAAAGACCTGAGGGTTGCTTTATGGCTTGTAGGTATAGATAATTATCTATTAGGAATTTATTGTCAGCCCTTTTTATGACGCATTTAGACACAAATAGGCACCAACAATATATGACATTAATACAGAAGCTTCCTAGGACCTTTTCTTCTCTAATGGTTTTGTCATCATAGAAAGGTTACTTACATTTTATGGCCATTTCATAAAGGGTGAAATCAGGCTTTTGTCATGATTTTTGAAGTTTGATTATTGATAGTGTTGACACTTTTGTTTTTATTCGTTGAGCTTAAAAATTTAGAATTGTTTGTATTGTGTTGCACTTTGTTTAAACTTTTGTAAAAATTGGAGTGTTTCTAATCTTTTACTCTCATTTTTACTATTCTTAATCCTTATTATTAATTTCGGGTCGAATTTTTGCAAGAGAAAATATTTGTGAAAGCCATCTCTTATAATGTACTAAAACTGAATTATATGTTTACAGATTTTTGTATACTTATTCAATATTCTGAATTATTTAAAAAGTTCGTGTGTGCTTAAGACCACATGAAGAAGTGAAAATTTCAAAGAGTATCAAAAACCGTATAAGAAATAGCATTTACCTATTAAATCATAGTTTATAAGCAAACAAAAATTAAAAAATACTAGATACTTAATAAGGTGTGCGATATCTACATAATTTGTGTAGAATACAAGAATGGGAGAAATAATTCTAATAATTGCAATATGAACAAATATGTTGAACGTACTATGTTTTGTGTACACCATGCTTTTTGTCCTCCACTCGCTTGGTTCGTTCCCGGGGTGTAACCAACAAAAACCAACTGAAAAAACCCTACGGCAATTCGTGGGGTCTACTCGATTCATGTTGTTTTTGAACTTAACTTTCTACGGCAAACACTAGTAAGATGCTGGCGTGGGCGACAGCTTTCTAGTCAATATAGGTGTGCCCAGACTCCCAGACACTTTTAGGTTAGTAAGTGTCTGTGTTTAAAAGTGAATAAAACCTGACGTGCGTAGGTAAGTGCAATCTTTGTTGATTCGCTAAGGGGGAAGCTTGTAAATTTGAAATGATAGCCATAAGTATTTGGGCATAACTATATTTTGTATTGTCCAATAACTTAATTTGGTGTTATGTTTAAAAAATGTCCAATGTGTTTACTTCAAAGAAGGTCTATAAAATACCATACGGGATATGCAGAACGGAACATCCTATAAAACTGCTTCAGAAAAGAACGGTATCCCAAGGCCTACCATAGAGTTTAGGGAAAAAAATCGGGATCGTAACCATACCTTTGGGCCATTTCCAGTACTGACCCTATTTGAAAATTTTACTTACCAACTGGAACATTTCTTTAATCATAACTGAATCATTACGGGTTACTTAACTTTTTTAGGTGGATTGAGGATTGCATCCCTAAATAGCTAATGACCGCAAATCTGTAGCGTTGAGAAATGGCTTAACAATAACCCATCTTCAAGAATTAAGAACAATCGTCTAGGAAGCGACAAGCTAAAGGTAATTTTATCAATAAAGCATGTTCAGTATTTAACTCAATTGTTGGTTTTAGGCATTTTTAAAACGTCATCAGAATTTTTTTAAAAGGACAAGTGAGGCAGGTAGTTCAGCAAGTTCTTGTGACATTGTGACATAAGTAAAAATGGTTTTTAGAAATATAGGATTATATTATGAGCAAAAATTAGTAGCAGATTTCATATATACAATGGCGATAAAAGTGGTTCTCAAACATGCCTTCAGGTTTCAACTGGCAAAGTTTATGCCAGAAAAGATTCCAGAAATCTTTACATCATTGATCGCAAATCTTCTAAGGAGAATATTTATAACAGTAATGTTTACAATTTCAACAGAAGTGAAAATTTGTCACCCAATGATTTTATAGGTAGGTACTCATATCAAAGGATTCCTGAAAAAATGCCTACTCATAACTAATTCAACAGGGGAATTCGGCGAAGTGAAAATAGATGGATGACCAGCGAGACATTGAGAAAATGATTTTTTATTCTAATCGTATTGAAAATATTATGTTTTCAGTTATTTTCTTTTTGTATGATAGACCGCAAATTGAGGTAACTGCTCAACAACCCAAACGCTACCAAGCTTGCAGGTGTAGTAATTATCCGACTTTCGATCAGTAAAGCTTGACGTTTGGGTATTCACGAATGGCAAGAGGAGAATCCTGGAGAAGTACTTAATAAATTCAAACTTGCGCCACTTTTTTAGAAAACTATAGGCTTTACTTTACTATTCGATGCTAATTCAATAGGTATACTTTTCCAAATGTTTAAGAAGGTCTAAAGGCAAAAACACAACGAGGGATGCGATTTACTTCGGTTAAAGCTTTAATGAATTATCAGTAAAGCATTGTCGGTAAAGAGATAATAGCAAAGGTTGAAGCGAACTAAAAAAAATTATCATATCTTAAATTGACACTTCCAGATTCCAGATCAATTGGAATCGGCGCCTTCCACGAGCTTCCATGATGTTAATTCGATCGACTCCAATCAAAACGATTATATACCTACCTAACCACTGTAGGCGAAATGGGACTCAGCTGATCATCGGCTGCGATACGAACGCACACCACACAATCTGGGGAAGTACCAACACCAACAATCGAGGTGAGTCATTCCTACAATATATTATGGCAAATAACATAGACATAATAATGAATGTAGGGAGCAAACCTATCTTTATTAACACTGTTAGGAAGGAGGTCATAGATGTATCACTAGCCTCAAACTATTTGAGTAATTACGTCACAAACTGGCATGTATCTGATGAGGTCAGTTGTTCGGATCACAGATACATCAGATTCAATATAAGAGCGGAAAAAACCGCTACTACCTAGCGAAATCCTCGGAAGACGGACTGGGAAGCATATGCGGCCGACCTAGAGCACATACTTCCGCTAATCAGGAAGACGATAAGGAACACGGAAGATTTAGAGTTGGTTGTGGAGCAATTCAATGACGCAATCATCACTGCCTTCCAAGACAACTGCCCTCTTACAACAAGGAACCTCACCAGGAATCTGCCCTGGTGGAGTGAAGAATTTGCGAAGTTAAGAGGGCAGGTCAGAAAAGAGTTTAACAAAGCCAAAAGAAATGGTCAGTGGGAGGTATATACAACTACACTGACCAGGTTCAACAAAGAGCTGAGGGGAGCGAAGAGAAGGTCGTGGAGGAAGTACTGTGAGGAGATAAAGAACACTCAAGAATGTGCTAGACTTCAAAGAATTCTCCCAAGAGGCCCACAAACCCCAATAAATTCGCTAAAGAATGATCTTGGCGAATATACCAATACGGGAGAGGAAACGGCCAAGGAACTCCTAAGGGTTCACTGTCCCGGCTTACAGATAGTAGATCATGCTCAAGGGGGTTGGACTAAGCCAGAACCTCGAAGGGCGTCCAGGGAAGACTGGCAGACTTCGAAGGAAGTGATTACACTATAAGTAAATCGAGTGGGCAATAAACACATTCGAACCATACAAATCCCTGGGAATGGACGGGATTTACCCTATAATGTTACAGAAAGAAACAGTACTCATGTACAGGATACTCTGCAGAGGAGGGTTTATATAGTAGTCCGAACAAATCTAACATCGCAGCTTTTACTCGAAGGCACAAGGTGGAGGATCTAGGACCACTTAGCCTGAGAGGACAAAACATACAGATCTCGAACGAGGTAAAGTATCTAGGTGTAACATTGGACTCGAGACTTATTACCAAAAAAGCAGTGGCATCACTCATGATTACCAGACGCTTACACGGGAAACAATGGGGATTAAGACCAGACATGGTGTATTGGACATACAAAATGGTGGTAAAACTTATCCTAACATACGCCTCTCTGGTGTGGTGGCCCAAGACACAACAGAAAAGCGCGATTTCACAACTGGGCAAGGTACAAAGACTTGCCTGTCTAGGAATGATGGGGGCAATGCAGACCACTACAACTGCGGCCATGGAGGCCCTTCAGGACCTCCCGCCTCTACACTTTGTGATAAGGGGGGAGGCCAGGCTGGGGGCACATAGACTGCACCAAACAATCACCGTTACTAGAAGGACGGGACACATGACAATCGCTGATCTTGTGGGGGGAGATGTTTTAGACATGAAAACGGACCACATGCCATAGCGATACTGTTTTAACAGATCATTCGAGGTGAACTTTCCAAGTAGAACCGAATGGGAAAATGGACCAACAGCTATCAGAAGGCAGGACAAAACCTGGTCCACAGACGGGCCAAAAACTGCAACTGATACTGGATCAGGAGTCTACTCTGCTAGTTAAAGTCAGAGCAAACACTATGCACTGGGTATGTATGCTTCTGTTTTCCAAGCAGAGGTATACGCCATACTTCAGTACCCCATAGAGAATAATAGGAGGGCCACAAACAATCGGCGGATCCTAATATTGTCGGACAGTCAAGCGGCACTAAGAGCTCTACTGAGCCAAGAAGTGTCATCAAGACTGGTGTGGAAATGACTTGAAGAACTACAAAGCCTGGCAGACCGGAATACGGTAAGACTAATTTGGGTGCCAGGACACAGAGGGATCGAAGGCAATGAAAAAGCTGATGAACTAGCCCGGAGCCACATCAAAGACTGGGTTCGAAAAGAACATCGACGTCACTGGGCAGAAATCCCCAGGCAAAACCATGGAAAGGAATGTATTGACCTACCATGCAAAAAAATAACCGAAAAACTGCTACTCATGAGCAGAGATCGGTTACGAATCATAACCGGTCTTTTAACCGATCATGCACCCCTAAAGGTACACCTGAACAGGATGGGTCTGTATATCGGAGACCTTAACTGTAGACTATGCAATAAGGAACCGGAAACAGCCAGACACATCCTGATCAACTGCGAGGCACTGGACCTCAGGAGACTTAGCATCCTTGGGCAACCAATAATAGACCCAGAAATACTAATCAAACACTCAGTAAAAGACCTGTACGGCCTCGTACAGGACACAAAAATACTGGAGTGGCTATCATAAAACCACACAGGCTCAGCACAAAAAGCCTGTACAGGCTGCAGTGCTATATGAGGACGTATGTCGGACAGGCAAAAAAAACGCGCAGGGAAGTGCAGTTCCCTTCTGTGCAAAATATAATTTATTTAGTAGCAAATGCCCACAAAAGTAATACTGAATGAATTCTACAGAAAGTGTGAAAAGTCTTGATAATCAAGGAAAGGGTACACAAATAGGACAGTATCTTACACAACCAAACATTCCTGAGAGGAAAGAAAAAACATCAACGACTAGTTAAAATGAAATTATGTACTATTAAAAGAAGAATAAGAAGCGTAAAGAAACTATAATAAAAAATAAGAAAAGCCAGCGAAAGGAAGTCAAGACAAATACTTTGAATGAAGAAGTTATTGAAGCATAAAATAGGTATAACATAAATATACCAATCGTCATGAAACAAAAATACCCCTATACTTGTTTCAAGTAAAGTAACTAATCTTCTTAAGTCACTACTAACTTAATCTTAATAAATAAGAATAACGTTTTATTTAATTGAAGTATAACTATTCTTGCGGCATAGGAAATGCAGTTTAGCGTTGACTTAAGATTAATAATCTTATAATAAGAATAGTTTTTTTCCGTGTACTTAAAACCATCTACAAAAACTAGTTTCTAGGGGTTTTAAAAATCTTGTAAGGCCTTTAACCATCTTTCTCACCCTTTCTCCTTTTCTAAGTAAAAAAATATGTGCCTCACCTTTATAAGCACACGACTGAAGTGAAACTTCTGAGAGAGATATAAGGAAATGAGTTTTATTTTTTGAAAGCTTTTTTTCCTCAACTCTTGCCACCGGTTTCGACACTTTCTTATTTTTTTCTTCCTTTTTTTCAACTTTTTTTTCGCTAAACTCTAACTTTTTTCTTTTATTGCTATTCTTTCTTTATTTCATTTTATAATACACTGATTAACGTTCCGAACACCTTTTTTTATTATTTTTATTTTCTTATTTGGTTTTATAATACTTTTATTAACTTTCTGAACAATCTTTTGTTTTTTTTTAATTATTTTTTTCCTACTTCGTTTTGTAATACTTTTTCAGTTTTTTTCAATTTCTTCCCATTTTTTCAAATATTTTTGTTTTTTTTTTCATATAGCATTTTTTTCTTCCCAGTTTTGCCATCCCCGACCTCGTATCTGTATCCGCGCTTCTCTTAACTTTTTTTTAATTAGGTTTTTCTTATTTCGTTTTATAATACTTTTATTAACTATCCGAATTTTTTTTTACGTTTTTCAACTTTTTCCCATTTTTTTATCCGGGGAGGGGGTGGGGGTTTATAATTCCCCCCACTGATGACCCTGTGAGTCGCGTGTCAGATTTTCGATCCGAGGCTCCGTTGCAAAAAACGGTTTTCCCCCAAAATCCCCTTTAAATTAGAGCCCCGGTCCCACCATATGGGCAAAGGTAGCCCCCCATGAGGCGTACCTACCCTAAACATTTTGACCCCGTAGCTCTTCCCGTTCTCCCGAAATTAATTATTTTAGTTTTTTCTTCACCTCCCTCATAGCTACACCATGTAGCTATGAAACAAAACAACAAGCAACTTTATGTTATAACTACGTAGCATCCGTTTACGTAGCAATGTTGAAAATGTGACAAAAACGCCATTTTTTGGTGCCAAACAACGTAGATATCACCAGGCCATTTTTTTTGTTTTAAACGCTTAAAAGTGAGTATAAGTTTAATTTTCATAATAATTGTTGTGTTCCTTTTATTGGTGTAAAAGGCGTGTTGACAAAAATTAATCTAGAATTGCATTTTACAGATAAGAAATCCTAGACTTACATGTCGAATCTCTATTAAATTGCATTGTATTTCAGTTGCAAGAAATTTAACTGCGGTAATTTATTAGTATGGTTAACGATTCCTTTAAGCAAATAACTTTTACACACTAAATGTCAATGTTCTTTTTTAACTGTTTAACTAATATTAAATATTATAAATATTATGGCTGTGTCGGGCCGTCATGTTATGGTGCCATTTAATCGTCGTTTAACTCTGAAAATTACGCGTCCCCTCTCTTTCCTTGCCTAAAGTTGTAACTTGTATAATAGCAAATGTTATAACTAATTTTATAGTTAATTACTATAAAATATCCAAATATCTGGCGCATCACAAATAACATCATAAAATAGATATGAAGCTAAAATAAGAACGAAATTGTAAATTTTGGAATTTCCGGAACAATGTGGGCAAAATTTCAAATCTCATACTATTCAGATTATGTTTTGTATGTCATCTTCAAAAAATGGATGCCTGTTGTATTTGTAATAATAAGTAAGTAAAATAAATGATAGTGTCTATAATGATTTAATTTGCTGGCTTTATATATTTTACAATTTTTTTTTATTTTTTATTAGGTTTGGTCGCAATCCTAGTTATTTTTATTTGATCTTCCCTCAAGTGCGTTGGTTTAGTGAAACCACAGGCTTTAGCGGTATTGAATGACCATTTTAAGAGGAGTAATTAATTGATTTATAATTTTTGACTATACAGCGTGTGCAAAAAAGTATGCAACATATGGGAAACTTTTTTATTATTGGTTTCTCAGAAAATTTTATTCTTGATAAAAGTTGGTGCTTGACCTAAAACAGTAAATGAGTATTTCAAATTTTCCGTACTGCGTTTAGTGCGGGCGCAAATGTCATTATTCCGAAATCGCGTCTAGAGTAAAGTACCTTAAGATACAGCAAAATCTTATAAGGAAAAGTTCTTCCAAATTAAAAAGGTGGTCTAAATATGAAATTTGAGTTAAGTACAGCGACTTTTCATTTTTATTTTTTTTTTCTCGATTTTTTCTTAAACGTTACGCCACTGGAGAATGTTTTGTTCTTTTGTTATTAGTATACTTGCCAAGTAACTTCAAAATTTATTTAAGATAGAAATTAGTTACATAGTTGCATAATGTTGCAATTTTTCCAGAGATAATAGCCAGTAGCCAGTTTAGGTATCAGTGTGTTGTTGCAAACACATTTAAACACTTTTGATTCAAAATTTTTCCACTCAAAATCATGAACAGATTCAACTCTTTTCATTTCATGTAAAACAACTAATAATTTATCTACTAAGCACAGCATCCGATACATCTAATATCATTAGATGGATGCACCCCTACAGTGTAGGGTACCTGCAAACGGTTCATGCAGATATATTGCATACATGTATGTATTAATAATTTATTTATCTTTTGCACTCGATAAGTAAAATATGCCCAAGTATCCTAAAAAGCCATATAAAATATTTAGTCTTGAAGAGTATGCCATGCATTTGGAATAAAAACAAATAAATAGCAATAATTTTACTTCGCTCTGACATATGAAATTAATTATTATTGAGTCAGTCATTCCAATTGTATTTTGTAATAATTATTGTGGACAATTATTTTGGACCAAAATTGTTTAAATGTGTTTGCAATACACTAATACCTAAACTGGCTTTTATCTCTGTAAAAACTGAAACATTATGCAACTATGTAACTAATGTCTACTTTAAATAAATTTTAAAGTTGCTTGGCAAGTACACAAATAACAAAAGAGCAAAGCACTCACCGATGGCGTAACGTTTGACAAAAAAAGGAGAAAAAAAGGGAAATTAAAAATTGATGTACCATCGTGCCGAAAAAAATCTGGGACAACAAAATCCTCGTTGTTGAATAGCTCCTAGGCTATAAAGAGTATGCAAAATCTATTGAGGATAGGTTATCATTGTTGTCATGGAAGTGAAAAGGTTAAACATCAAAACAATAATACTAGTACCTTTTGTAAAAGTACGAGGAAAAATTAAAATACGTATGTTTATTGTTTTAAAATGTAACAAAAATAAAAACAAGATTTTTTATTTGGTATTTGCACCGCTATTATCGATTAAGGCTTGCAAACAGTCGCTTTTTGCTCGTTGGTTAACGCGGGCATTTTAAAAAATATATTTCTTTTGACATATCCGTCAGACTGGTAACTTCAAAACAAGCTAATAGTCCGGCAGATTAAACTACATCTTGCTGTCCCAGTTTTTTTTCGGCACGATGGTACTTAACTCAAATTTCATGTTTAGATTACTTTTTTAATTTGGAAGAAGTTTTCCTTATAATATTTTGCTGTATCTTTATAAATTAAGGTACTTTACGCGATTTCGAAAAAATGACATATGTGTCCGCACTAAATGCAGTACGTAAAATTTTAAATCCTCGTTTACTGTTTTAGGTAGGGCAAGCACCAACTTTTATGAAGAATATATTGCATACATTTTTGGACACACTGTATAGTTCTAGTGCTGGTCTGGTTTAGTAGCATGGCGAAAATACGCTAGTTGTTTTTCCTATCTGTAGATATGAATGATTGACGAAAATTCAAATGACGGCCATCGTTTACCACCAAGAATAAACGACGCGTGCAAGACTTTTTTTGAAGCCGAACCTATTTTAAATGCAAATTTATGCGCCAACGTCTCGCCCTTGTCTCCTCATGCATATTTGAATATCAATGCCCATCGTTTCAAGTGTCTTGACTGATATATGGCAAAGCAAAGGCCTTCGCATGTGGTGATATGAACATAAAATTTAACGGTAATACAAAAAATAAGTCACATTTGCTCAATATGCATTACACTGTGGCCCCAATCAGGAATAATATTAAGAAGTTTTGATCTACTTAATATATTTCTAGATTCTTTCTTCTATTTCCCGGGTATTTTAATTTCCACTGCAGCTAGTGGCCGCATTTTTATCATATCTTCGCTTTGAACTTCGATTAGTCACTGCTAAATTAATCAGTATTTTATATAACACATTTATTGTTGTTGTACTGACATTGACATATTCAAGGCACTAATTAATTCAGCGAGCGATTTAAACGACTAATCAGAATTCAGAACAGTGGTCCTAAGTATTTACTGATAGTATTTAAAAATAATTGAACATTTTCAATATTCTTGCTAATGAATGATCTTATGACACATCTTTGAAATGCAGAAAAAAAATATATTAATTGGTGATAATATTTACGACGAAGCAACTATTGATGACAATTAGTAATTCCCGACCGTACTTATACAAAAAACGTGACTCACGCTAGACGTGTCAAGTTCATTATTATTATTATTATGGAAGAATTTTAATTTACTAAGGAGAATTTTAGGTAACTGCTTTACTACATGTTTAGTCAAAGATTAAACTAAACCTTTTATTGTGTTGTGTCCATTCAAAGACTAAACTCTAAACTTTTCATAATAACTGTAAACGGAAGAAACAAATAGAAGGAAAAGTGCTTATATCAATGCAAAAATAAAAACGAAAGCTACAAAACATTAAATTTAAAAATTAATGCCAACGATTGAAAGAAACATTCTCTGCAAAGAAATGGATCGCCCTCACACTGATCGCAGACGGCTTTTACCTGTGCTGCCAATCTTTTTTTGGTATCTGCCATCTTACCATGTTTCCCAAAACATTCGTTGCATCAACCCCTTTTGTTTTGGCCATGTTGAACCAGATGATGCATTTTTCTCTTGGCTCTATTTCAACTTTTTGATCAGATTTGAGAAGATATTTGTACAATACTCTCTCTAAACTGCGTCATTGTCAATTTTGCCGCATATACCGAATTTTCGCAGTAGAGAAAGTGAACATTCACAAGACCGGTTCCTCACAAAGTGTCGATCATTACTTTTCGATGCCGTTTTATCGGCCTACGTAGAGAAGTGTTATAGGACGATAATAATAATTGATCACTTACGTCAACTGACGATTTGCCGGCATCGTAGCCAGGTTTCACAGTTTCTCTTCCAACATTTGACCTAACAGTATAGGTGTCTGTACCAGGGTGAGATGGTTGTCAGCATCATCACGTCCGTTTTATCCTTCCATTTTAGTATGCTGATTTCATCACTGGACTCTTTGGCGATAATTTCACCTTTCTGGAAGCGTGCAGATTTTATTTCCAGGGGAATATATTTTCTGCATTGGCGGAGCCTTCAACCTGCATATTATGAGAAAGCCAAACTTTGCACTTTTATACAAGTTTTCAATATACAATGTTCTACTAGTATCTAGAATATATTGAATCAATTTCATCACCACGTTCTGAGAAGCCGATACATCAGCGTCTTCTGTTCTATCGTTGCCCACATAAGCTGACAAGTTCCATGTGTAGCCCTTATCGGTACACAACTTGGAAATTTTCACCTCCTAACGATGTCTTTTGGAGGGTATATATTGCCGGAAATTTAAAATCCCTCTCCAAGGTATCATAGTTTTATCTATACGTATTTTTTGCGCTAGTGTCTACGTGCTTTGGAAACTGTTTATAAACATCTGAACAGTATTCTCTATGTTATGTAGACGTTTGTGTCGTTGGGCCTCAACATTATTGGCAAAGTGCCAGAACCTGAGCAACAAGTCAAATCTATTTCGCGACATAGCATTTTTTGGAAGTGAGAATGCAAATAACTTGGTTCGACGTCAATAATCAGCTAATTTGGGCACTTTCACCAGGTCCATCCATCCTAGTAAAAGTAGTAAACCAATGAACTCAGTCATTTCCTGACAATCTGTGGTTTCCAGTTGTGTAAACGTGAATTAGGACCGGCGCGCGTCACTTTTCTCTAATATTTGTGATGCATAGAGATTTGTCTCATTTACTATTGTATTTACAACTTAAGGAGTCAAGAACAAAAGAAAGTGGTCTATTGGGTCTATCAACGCCATAATCCCACTAATCCACTTTACTGGATCTAATAAACTGAAATATACTTTGGTTTCCAATGGGATCGGTCCATACGATATTGTCAAACATATTATTTCCGGAATGAGGCTGTGGAGACTGACTGGCTACATTAGTGTTTAGTTGAGGTGATAGAGATCGGCTGGTCCACTTATGTCTTTTCGATTGTGATGATGGAGATCGGCTTCTAGTTCTACTTGTACTTGATTGAGGAGATCGACTGATATCTATTATGTCTTTTCGATTAGGGTGATGGAGATCAACTTATAGTTCTTCTTGTACTTGGTTGAGCCAATGAAGATCGTCTGTTAACACTATTTCTCTTCGGTTGGGGGTTTGAAGTCGAAACACTAACCGTCGATACCGCCGAATCACTACTGTCACTATCAGATATTTCCGACTCTTCCTGGTAAGTTGCATCCAGCGTCTGAATCATCCAAATCTAAATCTTGGTCACTCATAGCCGTGCCAGTGAGTTCCCCTGTTTCATGCATTTTTTCAAGTTTTCTGTCTGTACAGAATCATTTTTTTTTTCATTATGTTTTTGAATTGAAACTTCTTTAGCGAGGGTAAAGTAAGAAAAAAATGAAACGCTGATCAAAGTTGAAACATTTATCAAAGTGAAACGCCCCTTTAATTAAGCATGTTCCAGTATAGCTAGAGGGTTGAAATTTTGAGGGCATGTAGCCGGGGTCAAATGAGGATCCTGGACGAAAACTGAACTTGTACCAACCCCCCCCCCCTCCTTAGAGAAAAGATAAAATAATTATTTTCGGGAGAACGAGAAGACCTACGAAATTTTTATGGTAGGTGCGCCTAATGAGGTGCTACTAAAATTTAATGAAAGCTGCAGATCATACATATTTCGAAATTTTGATAGATTTAAGGTATTATTTTGATTCCGGATTGTATTGTTATTGTCATTTTTGTTTTTATTCTATTTTTGTATTCTATTTGCCGTTTCTTTTTTTATTCTCTTTATTTGGAGAAATGTGCGTAGTGATTATTTTTAATGTGATAACAAAAATACAACATGAAAATTGTAACCAAGTCTACTTTACTTTTTGCATATACAGGTGGTTTAGCCCATCTATGTGCAATTAATTCATATTGTATTAGTTTATCTTTATAAACTTAGATAGAAATGCCATTTATGGAATGTACTTAGTATTTTGAATAAATCGATTGATTGATTTATTGAAAAAACATAAAATCGTGGCTGAAAAAGGAATAAAACTTGGCCGGTAGAAAAATCGTGGCCGAAAATAGAAACAATATTGGTCGATAAGTGAGCAGATAACAGGCGAAAAACACATATTTTAACATTTTCTTAATTTTTCTTGTTATCTCAAATAAAACGTCAACTATTTTTTCTTTAGCACCAAGAAAAAATTATATATTTTTAATATTCAGCCATAAATAGTTAATTTCATTCAAACTAATTTTACTACAGTAGCGTGTCGTGGGTCGAAGGGCGAAGGGGGCAAACGGGGAAAATGGCGCCGCCGGAAAAATTTCGGGGTGCCACGCCCAATTTTCGCCCAAAAGTCATTAAAATCGTTAAAAAACAAAAAGGTCGTGGGGGTGACCAATATATTAAATATTCAATCAGGCGAATAGGGAAACGAATCATGACGATGAATGTTATTTACATTAAATCAAATAAAGGATTCAATAATTAAAAATTCTAATTATGTAATTGTAATAAGTATTTCGTTTTTAAATAAAAATATATTACATATTTTAATATTTACCTACTTATTTTTAATAATTAACAGCACCCTTTATCGCTTGACCGTCTGTTATTAATTATATAAATAATTTATTAATTATATAAATCCGAAAAACGATAAACGCAACTAACAACCGAATACGGAACTAATTGACTAACCCAAAATACCCAAATAAAATGCATTCTTTATTCTTTATCCGCCCGTCCGTATTACCACGTTAATGAATAATAATTAGATTATTTAGGTTTTTCAGAAAAATAATTTTTAAAACCTGACAAACAACTGCCGAATTTTTTTAACGCAAAATTAATTTACACATCAAGTTCTGGGAAGGGGGGTGGTAATTACCCCTTCTACCCACCCCACCCCTCCTGTTTACGCCTTTCGTGGCAGCGTGAAGCGCTGGAGGAGAAAAATTTCGGCGAGTGCCAGATGCCACACTCCAAAACATTTATTTGACCCTCGATATTATAACAGTATTTGACTAATTTTGACCCGTTCTTTCGACTGATGAAGTAAGATTTTCGAATTTTATTAAATTATTACGAATTTAATATTAAATAATTTTGTACACTACCTATTATAACGAATATTGCCAATATTATTTTCTAAAATAGTGAGAAGGGACAAGGGACATTATATTACAAAAAATAAATAATTATGTATTATTTATTTACAAAAAATAGTGCATTAAATAAAAACTGGAACATGTAATATGATACATACAAAAAATAATTATAGCGCCAACCGTCTGGTTTTTACAGATTTGAGAGAATTAAATTAATTCGTGAAGCATGGGGCGCCCGGTCACCTAGAGGCGGAAGAGCGGAGGGGACATTCGCCCCCTTTGGCCCCCTATACGACACGCCACTGTTTTACTATTCCACATTGTGCTTAAGTGGCCGACAACCGCCTAATTCACCGTACCATATTCGATTTATTCTGGGAAAAAAGACCTTAATTGTCCTAATCGGCGTAAATTCAGCTTGAGCTGATTTCACATGAGAAATTATTAGAACAAAAATAACATTTGCATGTTACCCAAACTTCACATTTAATTTAGCATAAGTGAAACTAGTAAAGTACCTATTAGTATTAGTATTAAATCAGGAATGCCTGAAAATGAAATAAATATGAGATGTATTGTGTTTTTACTAACATGTTCTAAAATATCTTCAATATTGCTAAGCCTTAAAAAGTAGGCAATCGGACAAATTATTGACGAATTCCCTTTATTTCCAAATGAATCGTATAATTTGGATAAAATATTGGCAAGAAACAAATTTAAAACAAAATCCTACAAAACTAAAATTTCGCCCCTGTGTTTTGAGTACTAATCAAAATAGATAATCAGGAATATGTGAAGGCTGTTTTTAAGTTTTTCCGTTGTTTGTTATTAGCGATCAACAACTCCTTGCTGTGACCTGTTGGCAACACTGGTCAGGACTGACGGACAAACAAGAGATTTCCTAAGAATGATAATAACCCTGAATACCCCAAAAGAAAATCCAAATAAAGTTGACTCATTCGGCAAAATAATGACGTGTTTCCTATGACCCTCCATAAAACGGAATTGAATTCCCCTTCCTTGACAATAATAATGCACTGGACGTGATCGTATGACTCATGTCTTACGAACGCTCGGGAATTACTAATTGCTATGGTCTTAGTAGTAATTGGTAATGAATGAAATACAAATATGTCAATTATCGATAATGGATATTTCTGTTTCAAAGATGTAGCAGTCGTTTGGTTACTAATTAGATCTTAGTGATCTTTACACCATCATATCACCCGTTTCAAAATCGTAGTATATATTTTTAAAACGTTTTTAATTTAATTATTTGAATTATTTGATGTTAAAATATTTGCCATCCAGGTAGTTTCTAAGAATTTATGTGTTTTGACCCAAAAAAAATATCTATCTCAAATTTCAACTGTTAAATTAATCTTTAAAACATGCCATAGCAAATTCCTTTATTTGACAGTCCCTACCAAAAGCCATTTTCTAATACTTACATCAAAAACGCGTAATTTTTGATAAGTTTCTAACGCCAGAATATAGTCCTGTGTTGTTTATAGTTATTTACTTAGACTTAAACGCTTCGTTTTCTAATTAACAACAATACCACATCTTAAAATAAACTGCTATGAATAATAAATAAAAAATGTTTCACTATGAAATTTTTTAAAAGTATTTTTACATTTTCTCAAAATGCCATCTGATTTTCAGAAACAAGCTTTAAAAGCAATTTGCGTTCTGATGCTACCGAAAAAAATCAAGTCAATATAATATATAAGATGCCAAATATGATAAATTAGATACGTAATTGGGCAAATGAGAAGGTATTATCATATTTTAGTACTTTATCCAAAGCTTGTAAGCCTTCATCTTTATGGGCGTATTATTCAATGATACTTACGATGATTTCCATATAACAATGCTGATGTGAGTAAAGGCACGAATTTAATTATTGCATTTCTGAAAAGAGATTGTGAGGGCTATCGAGAACAAAGTCGAGGTTATTCACAATAATGGATGTACCCAAGACCCAAGTATTTAAAAAAAGCCGATAATAAACAATTTTTGTTTACGAAGATGGCTTTAATTGTTGGATTGGCTAGAGCATGCAGAAGCAAAGAATTGGCAAATTTACTTCTAGACAATGTAAAGAATGAAAAAGAATGTTCCGATTTTATTTGCTAAGCACTGAAACCAAAATATTCAGACATTTGTCACATTTAGAAACATTAAAAACATTCATAATATAAATATGGTTAAAGTTATTCGTAGTTACATTACTCCTCGTCGTCTCAATCCCAATAATATTGGCCATTGTCAGTTTTTCGTTCAATACAAGCAGGTCAAATGTACCAGACATCCCTTGGGTCTCAATACTTTTGGAATTCTGTCAAAGAAAATTGCCTTGTAGGTATCTGAACCTAAAACACCCTGAAGAGTACACTGAGCACTGTTTCAGGCAGTCTCCCACGTCACTGCTGGCAGATTTGTTAACAGTAAAATATATAATACGATACTCATATAATTTGAAGTGAAACTTCTTTGGCGAGGGTAAAGTCGGAAAAAATGAAACGCTTATCAAAGTGAAACGCTTGTCAAAGTTGAAACGGTTTTCAAAGTGAAACGCCCCTTTAATTAAGCACCCCACACCGTTCAGCGAGGAGAGGGGGGAAAAGAAAAAACTAAAATAATTAATTTCGGGAGAACGGGAAAAGTTCCGGGGTCGAAATTTTTATGGTAGGTGCGCATCATGGGGGGCTACCTTTGACCATATGGGGGGACCGGGGTCTAATTTAAGCGGTGATTTTGGAAAAAAACGTTTTTGTTCAGAAAGTTAATAAAGTTAATAAAACGAAATGAAGAAAAACAATATTAAAAAAAAGTTAGAGAAACGCGGTTTTCGGCGAAAAAAAAAGTTGAAAAAAATAAAAAAAGTGTCGAAGCCGGGGACAAATGTTGAGAAAAAGTTTCCAAAAAATGAAAACTCAATTTCTTCCTCTTTCAGTAGTTTCACTTCAGCTGTGTGCTTATAAAGGTGAGGCACATATTTTTTTACCAAACGTGTAAAGTACACTACTAATTTTTTACAAGATTTATATTAATAATACAATTGCGGTATATTAATTACAAACGATGCTTTTGGTACTACTAAATCAAATAGCATTTCACGTATGATGTTACAGTCGTTGCTGTTTTCAACTTTTCCACTTTTCGAGATATCACTACTAGAGTACTGTAAATACCTTTTCCAACTTTCACTTTTGCTTCTCTGGACTGTTCCACATAGCCTTTTGCAGCTATCGAAGACCGTTCGTTTGGACTTTGGACTTCGCTGTTACACATTCATCCAGACACCGGTTTTATTGTTTTTCAAGACCGCGTAATAAAAGACTCCTGTCCTGGCATACATCAGAATCCACCTTCTCTAAAATCACTAACTATTTAGTTCAACTTGTTTGATACATAACACACTAATCTTTCGGAAGAGAGGAGCTAGTAAAGGTACAGTAGTATATTTCGAAATGGGAGAAAGTAATAAATCCTAATTATAAATGCAAAACGCTAACACAGTGGTCAACATAATTATTATGATGTCTAAAAGGTTCAGAACAGCTGTTATGCTCTGGTTTGTTATATTTCCATCCTGCTTTGTATTGCAAGTCCGCCCCGAATCATAGATAAATATGCCCCGAATAAAGAGTTTTATTAGAAAGGAGGTCATTTTCTACCTGTGGAGACGCACCTTGAGCAGTCAAAAGATTCTAGCTAAACTGTAATACCGTATACTTTTTTTATATCTGAGTTCATCTTGAAATAAGTTTGATATAATTTAGTTTTAATTAAAATGCCTGTTAAATTTATTACAAAGACAAGTAAATAACATAATGAATTTCTAAAACGTACTTTTATTTATATAGTGAAACAGGCCGACCCTAGGTTTGCCAATTAACAATGAAAAGTTCTAAAATAATAAAATTCACCGGCAAAATTTGAATATACTCGGTATTATAAAAATCTTTAAAAAACGCACTCCTTACAACGCTGGAAGTATGCGACGCACTTCTATACGTCTCTTTTTAAAAAAATTTTCTACCGTGTGAGATCGGAATTTTAATAGTTAGTCTCTCTGTCGCACTCACACCCAATGGGGAGACTTTTCATATAGATACGTCGCAGTAGAACGAAGTCTTCAGAAATCCACTTGCTTTTGGCTAGAGACTGGTCCGATCCACTCGCCAAAATTCTTAGCCGGGGTTCCCCTTCAAATTGCAACATTACAAAATTCGAAGTGGAGACACTGCAAAATGACACAACACCGATGCTTGACAGGTCTAGTTCTCCCGTTTCGGGTGTGTATGAATATTTATGACGAATTTGCCATAAAAGTTCTGTGACGGAACTGAATCGGTTCGGCGCCGGAACTCTTGACGGCACTGATGTGTTTGAATCGACCTCTAAGGTGCCTTAAATATTTGCGGGACGGAACTATTCACTATTAAATAAATTACGAAGATAACTTCAAAATGTTGTAATCCCCTCCACTATTCAAAGCTAACACGTTTAAACCCTTGAATCCTAAACGTTTCCTTATAAAACATGCAACATGAAGGCCTTTGCATCAGCTCTTAACCGCGTTAAATTTAAATATTCACAGTTTTTATGGCAATTTGCTATACACTCCCAACAATAAGGAATAAACAAATAAGATTTAAAAAGAAAAGTTACTTGAAATAATAAGTAATTCGTTCATTTAATGTCTTAACCCACATAATCATCTAAACCGCAAAAGTAAAAAAGTCGTTAACCACTATAAATAAAAACAAGAAAAACGTAACCTACAGAATAAAAATTCTAATGTGTCGTATCCCACTCGGTAAAATACCGGGTTGCTGAAAAAAATAATCTGAATATATCGTAACAGAGAGCATAATTTCTGTTCTCAACATATTTGTATATTTTTTACAAAATTTAGGAATATCATTGACTTTTGCACATCGCCTTGCACATCGCACCGTACCTAGCCTGGCTTCTGCTTCGCACAGTGCTGATCTTTTTGGCGCACCGCACCCCGCTCTGTCCGCTCGGTTTGTTTCTAGACATTGACTGGCAAACATGGCATTTACGTCGTCATCTTCTTCTGATGAAGAAGATATTCTTTTAAGCTCAAACTTAACAAGGTGGTATATGTATAGACAAAAATCCAAAGTTGCGGTACATCCCCTCACCACCTTTATAAGGATCTCAGAAAAGATTCTCAACGCTTTTTTGAATATATTGAGAATGGAAATAGATACTCTTGATTATATTTTAAATAAAATTGAAAGTCGTATTGATAAAACTTGGAAGAACTGCCATTCCCAACCCATAACAGCTGAAGAAAGACTTATGCTAACGCGGTAAGTAGAAAATATCTATTTTAAAAATGAACGATAAATGCTAACATAAAATCATTAAGGGGTGTTAATATTATTTATCATCATATCTTTGCATATTTGGGTAGTTGATTGACTGGCATGCTGGAGATTCCTGCTTGACTATTTTGAGGGCTACTGCCTGGATCGGGAGGCGCGGCGCCGCCGGGACTACTTATAAAAACGCGTCGCTCTACCACAGCGGTGGTGTCGAAATGGTCTCGAATATAATATACCTAGTAATAATAAAATTTTCATATTTTTGTTCTTATAGCCAGGATTGTGTAGATAAATCTGGTTTTCATGCAAAATTTATCTATGGCCAATGTATTTCAAGATATTCGTCTACACGTTTTTACCTAACTCTAGCAACATATCCTAATTTTTCAAACCATATTTGTGAGAGTAGAGATAATGATAGAAAAAAGTTTATAGGATATATGTGATATAGAATTTTATGACAAATATTTTAGGTCCTATTCATTTTCCTCGACAGAGCAGCAGTTTTTGAGAAAAAATAAAAAAACTAGGCGAGGTCAGAGGGTGGTTTCTGAAGCAAAAGGGGATGAAGCACGCTGCGGATAGGTGGGAACTCTGTTGATCTGTATTTGCATGTATGTAAGGACTTCGCACCCAAATTTTAAAAACTTTATAAATTATTTCTCCTAAAAAAACTAATTTACTTCGACTATAATACAGGATCTATGGGTGATGGGTGATGTACTGGCGGATCGAAAGTGCTGATTATTGTGTGGCAGACCCTGTTGATTAAATGGGGGACAGAAAACTTCTATTCTAGCTGTGCATTGCGCTCTTGTATCGTGGAAGTACTAGTCGATTGAACGTACCTATTACCTTATGTCATATCTTGTTGACTAATTGACATATCGGAGAGTTCTATGGGATGATCATTTCGAATGTCAATACTCTTTTGAAAATAATTGTCACCATAAACGGGTTTTAGCTCTGGACTGTTCTGGAAGATTACAGATTGCATCATTGAAGTACTAGTGGATTGTATTCGTCTATTAACTTGTGCTACATCTTGTTGATTAGTTGCCATGCCGGGTGCATCTATGGGACGACTATTTCGGATTTCATTGCTCCTTTGACTGTCACGGTAAACGGGCCTTAGCTGTGAATTGTTCTCGAACACTTCAGGTCATGTACTTGACGTAACAGACGTTTTGTCATCTAGTAACTGCATTACTTTAATGCGAAATTTAATTTTTTGTTTTGGGTTAAGTGCTTTAACCTGCGATAAAATGCTTTTGAAAAATGCTTCATCTTAGTCTATTTCTTCTCTCTTAGTTCTGTCCTCATCCTTTCGTTTCAAATAATCAACTTTTTTATGTTCTGCCCTTAATAAAGCGTCTGCAAGTGGGTCAATTTTTTTGCTTATTCTTTTACTTATTTGCTCTGTTTTGGCTTTTTTGGTAATGGGGCGGATGCAGATTAATACACTAAATCGCCTTGAGTAAAACTAAGAAAATTATTGAGTTACTTGCATTTTTAGTGAAATTCTGAGTGAGCCCATTAAAATTAATAAAAAATGAGTGAATTTAACATATCATTGTGTTAGTTGCCAAAATATCGAAAATTGAGAGTCGTGCTAGTTATGACTGATGCTGGAAAATGTAAAAAATTATATTTAAACTACAGTTTAAACTGAAAAAGGCGTGGTGTTGTCATAACAGAGACCGGTAAGTAAAATACTACCTCCCTTCTTTATATATATGTTTGTTAGGACACCATTTTGCTTTTTAACATTGCTGTATAATAAGCTCTGTAGTAAATCAGTACGCGCTGATTTGTCATGCATTTGGAACCACTTTATAGTTTACTCTCATGCTGTTATACGTAATAGAGATTTGACTTTGAATATTTTGCTAACCGTAAAAATAAATATATACCTAATACGTAATCTAGGTAATCAGTCATGATTATAGGTATCCCACCATCTATATACGTGCCGTAACATATATAGGCACTGCTTATTTAATACGTATCTATCTACTTACACTTAAATAACTCAAATATAATTTAATTTAACTAAAATTATGAGTATAGCTTACGAAAAAGTGAGTTGAGATTGACACATTACTTCGTTAAATAGCTTTTATATGTACTCACAATACTTAAATTTGGGTTAAATTTGCAAAACAGTATATTAATCCATTCATTTATTATTTTTCATCTCAGAGGGCCTTGAATCCAGAATATTTTTTCTTAGGTTGGCGAACCTGAAATCACTGTATTAAGTGTTTTTTACAATGATGCGTTATTAATCCAGAACCCATCAAAATGCAATGGTACAGGTAACAGCTGTTAGGTACGAATTCACCTTAAATTTGAGGTCCCTGGTACATCAGGCTAATGTTTGAAGGTCCCTGTTATGACAGGCTGTGCCTAAAAGTCCCTGCTTCACAGGCATACATTGATTTTATTTTTTTTACTTTATTTTTTAGGTCCGTGTCCTGGTACACCAGCCTATGTTTGAATTTCTCTGCTATATCAGGCTATATTAAAAGGTTCGCAAATTTACAAGTTTGGGCTAGGTTAATAAAGTCCCTGATTAAGATCAGGCAAAGGTTCCCAAATTTAAAATTTTTGGGCTAGGTACTTAACGTCTTTGATTAAGATCAGGCAAAGGTTCCAAATTTAAACTTTTTGGGCTTGGTACTTAACGTCTCTGATTAGGATCAGGCAAAGGTCCCCAAATTTGCAGATGTGGGCTAAGTAAATAAAGTTTGTGTAAATATTATTTAGGCCAAGGTCGCAAGATTTACAGGGTTGGACTTGGTAAGCAATATCCTTGAAATAAAATTTAGGTGCAGATCCCCAAAATCGATATTTAGGCTATATAAGATCTCTGAAATTATGTTCAGGTTAAACATTTTCGACAATATGGTGCCCAAACTTGTGTGTAAGCAAAATTTACTTGAAAGCATTTAGGCTGTGGGGTTCCTAACTAACCTCAATGAAATGGCCAAATAATAACATTTAAAATCAAGCGGTACACTGTGTAGTACATGACTATTTGACATTTGACGACAATCTGTTTATTCTGTCTGTTGTTTTGCTTTTCTTTTATTTTCACAGTATCAATCTTTGTAAGAAGGAAGGTGCGAGGACGCCCCATTGTCAGGAAAACCGTGTTAGCTCATGTGATTCCCCGCCACTGGTCCTCCCGATGCGACGCTGTTTAGAACAACAATGTCAGCACCTCGACTATGAATATTATAATATTATAAGATTAAGAATTTCTTAACGTTACATTTGTTGGAAAAAGCAGAGTGTGATTTGATATCTTGGAAGAGAAGCTTGTATTTAATCGTAATAAATCGTGTTTGGAGCTAATTTCTACATTATTTCTAGTTTTATGGAAGCAAAATTACATTAAAGCTAACTCGAAAACCATTGAGAATTTTATGGTCACACCTTAATTATTTTTAAAGAAATTCGTATGCAAAATACAAAAATTTAAATAGAGTGTCCCATTTAAAATAACAAAACTGACATAATATGTGCTGCTTTAACGGAACACCCTGTAAATATGAAAACATTTTTGGACCATGGCCCTTAAAAAATCAAACCAGTTTTGCATTTAAACATTTTGCGCAGCCTAATAATTAACTATAGACTATGCCGCACCCTACATATACATATTTAAGACCAACTTGATGGCATCCGCTATTTGTATAATATAGTTTTTGAGTTTAACTTTTTTACGTTGTTAAGTTTAGGTTATTATTATGTCATTTAAATATATTACAACACCCTGTGGAATAATACCAAAAAAAAAACATATTTTTAGTAGGTTATTACTCAAAAATGAGTTACCTATGAATATTTTTTAACTAAAATTAGTTACATTAAACCTAATTTTTAGTAGTAAGTTACTAACAATGGAGTAAAATTAACTCATCATTGAGTGGGCTGGTGAAGAAACTAAAGCAAAAGTGTGACCTATTTACGAATTATAAGGGAAAAATAACTCAAAAAATATTTGATTTTAACGAAATACTGATTTTAAACTTCACTATATTGTGTAAATATTGAATAAAATTTCCTACACTTTCATGAGTAAGAGATACTCAAGCATTTTGTGTAGAAATTTTACACAATTCCTTGTGGACCCGTTTTGACAAAGTATTGTGTTCATTTTGAGTTAAATTTAACTCATAATTTTTTAGAGTGTATTTAGGAGTAGACGAAGGTGAAACCTCACTAGAATAAGATAATGTATATTGTAAATCAATCTCGCTTTGAACTTCATCTATATTGGATATCGCACCCTCATCATTATATTTTTCGTTTGACATATCAAACGCTTCATTTTCTTGCATTTCATCTATTGGAAAATTCCCTGTACTTCTTCCAGGCGTGCACTAATTTTTCAAAAACAGAAGTAATTCAAAATATGCCCAATTCGGTTTGTCAATGGCATCACCTTCGACTCCGTCTCCCGAATCTTTTACTGGCAACTCCGAAAGCTTTTTTATGAACGTCTCTCTGAGCCTTTTCCAATTTCCTTTTGCAATAGTCACTGTAAAAAAGTGTAATAAGTAACATTGTATAATTTGCATTCCTTTAGATCCTTATAATTAATGCATAATATACAGTGTGGTCCAAAAGTGCCGCATCACTTCGATAAAAATCAATTACTTAGTGTTTTTTTGGAAAAAACACTCGTACACCTAAACTTTTAATTTTAGTTGCGCTTTTTTACGTAAAAAAACGATAGAAGGGTGACTTATGTAGTACATATAAAGTCAAAATTGACTTCCTCTAATGCTAATCCTTCTATGTTATAGCGTTTAGGAGAAGTAATGTGAAAATACTTAGAATTTCATGTAAATTATAAAAAGGCTATATAGTAGAAAAAGATATCGATGTTGACTTCATAGTTACTACATATAAATCACCCTGCATTATTCGTTAAGAAACGAAACTAAAACTAAAAGTTTACGTGTCCGTTTTTCCAAAAAAGGATTAGTTAAATTTTTAGTGAATTTATGCGGGTCTTTAAATATATGTTTTCTTTGCAGGCATTTTTCCACCGGTATGTCCTTCAGGAGTTTGGCCTTCTCATTTTGTATTCAATATTTTTGGGGCACTTTATACGAAAGTTATATGACCATTCCATCTCATGGCAAACATATTCGTGTGCGTTGTCCAAAAATTTCCGCTCTATATACGTTCTTTAACAATAAGGGTTATTTTTCAATAATTGTTCTTCAACTTCTTGCTGACGCAATTTACAAATTTATAAATTTATAGCATCTCTTTTATACAAAAAAATTGGCTAATAAAAGACTAATCTTGCCTGAAGACATTGCTCTTTCTGGTTCAAATTTAATTATACCATACGAATGGCCGCCCACTTAGAGTTTAGCCATCGAAATACTAAAAATCTGAAAACTACATGATAGATAATATTTAAATATACACGGCTTAGAATATATTATCACTTGAATAACTCGAAAGGCTCTGAACATATTAAATCCATACGAAATTTTGATTTAAGAGTCAACTAATTAAGACAAGTTTGCCAGAATAGTCAGTGGATACCTGCCGTATTTAGTGGTTTATTTCAACTATTATTTATTTTAGATATTCGACGATAATAATAGGAAAAGTAGAATTAACACAATATCAGATGTTTGGTTTGTAATTTCTCGAAACATAATGGTCCCCGGATCACGAAATGCCCGGGCAAAATCCACAAAGCACGATAGCTCGTACAATCTTGGTTTTCATGTCTAACCACTGAAAAAAATAATGAAACTGTTCCAATTGGGAATGATTATTTAAATAAACTGGCCTAAGTTTAAACCAAGAATGTTCTGGTTTTCAGTGTTACAGATGGTTACTATATTCTAAATAGGTCTAAAATATTTTACCATTGCAGTAAAAGATCGACGAGAAATTGATTCTTGACTTGAAATAACAAAGCCACTGGAATCTAAAAGAATATTTGTAAATATACCAAGGTCACTAAAGTGATTTACATACAAATTCTTACAACTGCGGAAAATAACGTCTCGACTTTACCACTGAACTGCCGTTTTGCACTAAAGCAAAAGTTATTACCTTCATAAAATCTTTAGCTTCTGGTTTTGAAACATTTGTCATTCGTAAGCTAAATGGTTTATTCTTGACCACCATCCACCAGGTTTGCCAAATGTTTTGAACTTGTGCCCGTGCAATGATAACTCAATATACAAAAACTGTTTACGGGCCATAACCAAAGACATTTAAATGTCTTTGGTCTTAATCGTTTTGATTATATTGTGGGCACTCATCTCGAATGAAGTATTGGGATACAGGTAAAATGCATTTTAATTGCCTCTTTAACCCCTGGATATATTGAGCAGGCCTCTGAGGCCCGCACTAATATTCAGTTGAGCATATCTCTTTTATTTTGTTGTATTTTTGTGGTGGCTTTTTGATATCGTCAACCCATACATCCTCTTCATGTTTTATTATATATTTTCTTCACATTACACAAGAAAACTATTTAATTTTAATCCACAATGTAATTTTCACATATCCCGGGCTTGGTATGGTATGGTAGAGGGGTCGCTCGGCAAGATTTACCCTTCAACACGTCGATCACAATTGAACTTTTCTGTTTACCCTTCTGTTACACGAAAATTACTATCTCTTTCGCGAACCGCAGAATATTTCGAGGGTTGAGCTTTTGTAGATCTCCAGGTGCTCCAATAGCATTTTCGTGATGCCTCAATCTTTGGCGAGTCAGTGCCTGACATTCGCAGAGTAGGTGTTCTGGCTTTTCAACCATAGTTTGGCAGAATCTGCATTATTTGTCAGTGGTTTTCAACATTTTCTTGAGGTGGTACCTCCAGGAGCCATGTCCAGTGAGTTTTATCTCATTTTTTTTGTAGCTTGAGAAGCTAAAACATCATATTTTAAATTAAACGAACTGTCAAAAGTATTATTCAGATGCCCAAACAATATTAATTCATGGCCCTCTTCTAAATTTTTCACTTGACTTTCCCAAATCAAAGGATGCCGCCGCAAGATGAGTAACTGGGTTATTGAATAAGCTGTGCTTTAACTTAATACCATAACGGGGAGTCAAGAATTATATTAGCCCCCCCGGTAAAACTGTACTAAAACTTGAGAACTGGTGTGGTGCTAGCATTGTAAGTTGGGTGCTAGATAATGCTAGGTGTATAGTAGACAGCTCGCGTTACGCTAGCCCCCCCGGTAAACTGCTCTGTAATTCGTTCGGACGTGTGGTGCTAGCTTTGTAAGTTGGGTGCTAAATAGTGCTAGGTGTAACGTACTTGGTGCTAAAATTTTAACTTAATACCATAACGGGGAGGCAAGCATGACATTAGCCCACTCGCCAATCCCCCCCCCCCCCCGGGTTGTACTAAAACTTGAGAGCAGTTGTGGTGCTAGTAAGTTGGGTGCTAGATAGTGCTAGGTGTATGGTAGACAGGGTTTAACGGACCTTGCACGAAGGATTTTTTTAAAGAAGTTGCGAGTGTATTAGTCTTACCACTTATGATAAAAAGACCAGCAAATCCCAGTCTTCAACGTGATGTGGAATGCATGAAATCATTTATCTAAATCCCTGGACCTTCGCATGAAAATGTACAACAAAAAAAGGAAAAGGTGTTATTTGTGTCTTTCCAGTATCGACCGTAAAAGTAAAATGATATGTGAACAATGTGGAAAGAATATTTGTAATGAGCACAGCAAAAAATTTTGTAATACCTGTTTTAATAAATAGTATAATAGGTATTTATTGTAATTTTTATTATGATTTATTTTGAATTTTTGCACTTGACGCACTTTTAAAAAAAAATCACCTCCTGATGGTGCTAACATGGTTAGCGAAAGGCGCGTCGAGTGCAAAAATTCTGTTTCGGTATTGTGGATAAAACTCTGTTTTAGTGCATTTTGCCGAAGGTCCAAACCCCAACTTAGGCACAATAAACTGGCATTATAAACTGGATTTACAAGTTTAAAAAAAAATACAATGTAATATTGAATAATAAAAAATATAAGGGCCTTATGCGGGCCTTCTAGGCCTCAGCTATGTAAAAGCATAAATTCCAGGGTTAAAGCTCCCTATCTCGATCAAAATCTACTAACACATAAACCCTCTGTGGCAAACCAGCTTTAACCAGACTAACTCAGTATGAAATAAAACTTAAATTTTTTACATATATAGCCATATAGTTTACTATATAGCATATATTCAGTTTGGTCCAATATTACATTTTGTATATTTGTTTGAATAATTAACAGAATAAACTGATGACTTCATGTTCATGTATTACTTGATGCTTTAAAAATAAAAGCCGTTGCTATTAAAGTCATTAATATTACGCGATTACGGTATTAAGGAATTACAAACAAATAATTCTAATTATACCTCATAGCTTAATATAGCACTTTATTATTATGAAACGTCTCAGATAGTTTTCGCAATGTTTTTTTCCGTTTGTTGATCAGGATTTTTGAAGCAATATTCGCTAGTCTGCCAGGCCAGGCATAACGTCAATTCCAGGGCGAACGTTTTTATTTTGATCTTATCTTTAGAGAAAATGGTTCATACAAATAAAAACCTTTCTAGGACAGAATCGTCCTCTATAGCAATTTAGACATGTATTTATTTAAAAATGCTTTTTGGAAAATGTTACGTCGGTTATGAGGTATTTATAGACAAAAATATTGAGGTCTCCGATTTGCAAGGTTTTTTTTTGATTTTTCGCTAGGTTGATTTGTCATAATCTATCTATTTTTTTGTTCATTCCAAACCTTATTTATATCTGAAAATGTTCCGAAAGAAAACACGATGGAAAGTTCCTACGGTAGATTTATTTTGCTGGTTTGGCTACTTAGTTACCACACCTTGAATTGTTGCATGCAGATGCAACCACTTTTAAAAAGGTTTCGTATCTACGCCTATGGTTCCATACGTAGAAACCAAATTGTTGTCTTTCTATATAGCGATTTTTGTAATGTAAATAGAGACATTTTAGGTTCAAGAATTAGATAAACAAGACAAGAAGCTAGTATTTAAAGGACCTCCATATATGGGAATGCCTGAAAATAGGCAAACAAAACAAAGCCACTTAACCTGGACTGAAAGCGATTGAAAAAAGGAAAGGCGGTCGATCTCAAGGTACCTTTGTCGGGGTCCTCCATTCTCAGCTTTAATTTTTTTTTCACTACTATTTTTAGTTATTTTGTGTACTTTTTTTTATTTTTGTTTCACTTATTTTGATAATAATTAAATTTTATTAGTTTATTAAAATCTATCAGTGGCGTTTATCCTTTAAAATGGCCCAATCAGTCAATTCCTAAGGATGCCTCTCGATCTCCTACATCAACGGATAACTTTTGGCAATGTTTTTCTCGGCTTGTCGATCAGGGCTTTTCAAGGAAATTTCATTCGTGTGACAGGCTAGCCCATAACGTCAATTTCATGATGAACGTTTTTACATCATATACCTACATACATTAATATATATTATTTTGATCTTACCTTTAGGCTAAATAGGGCATACAAATAAAAACCTTTCTGGGGCAGAATTGACCTCTATAGCAATTTAGAAATGTATTTATTTAAAAAAATATGTTTATTGAGGTCTTGTATTTACAAGTTTTTAGTTTTTGATTTTTCCCTAGGTCGCTTTTTGCGAGTTTGGTAGTTTGCCTTTTTGCCCAGACTCTCGATTTTTTTTATTCCACGTCTTATTTTTATTTGGCAATGTTCCGAAACAAACAGGGAGAAAATTCCTCCTACAGAAATAAGTCGTTTTTCTAAACCGACGTTTTGAAGCAGAGTGTTTTATTATTATTATTATTTTTTTAAGTTCGGCAACTAGAACTAACTAAAGATTAATTAAAGGTTAATTTTAGTTGGTTGCTAACTTTGGCTTGCTTTGGGTAGATTTGTTTGGTGTTTGGTTATACTTAGTTATCAGTTTACATCTTGAATTGTTGCATGCAACCAGTTTTGAAAAGGTTTTGGTCGACATCGGCCTGTTATAGAATTGTGTGTATACATCTATTGTTTCAAATTTCAGACATAGGAATCAAAGTGTTGTTTGTATACTTAAGTGATTTCTATATATCGACTTTTTGTATAATATAATGTAAAGTATATAGTCTGCTGGACACTCGAAGTGCAAACGTAATTTTTTTGGGGTATTTTTAAGGTTCGATATTTTAAAAACGGTAAGCTAAATTAAAACGCGTTTTTTTGCTCAAAAAATGTATTTTTTACCCTTGGCTGCTGGATTATCAGGTATGACCGGAAAAGGTTTGTACAGGGTATAAACTAAAACCCCGCATTTTTTACGAAATTTTATTTAAGGATATTTTTTCCAAAACAATATTTTATTTATTCTTATATAAACCAGAATAATCTACGATTAGTTACAAAAAACAATTTGTTGCGATTTTTGAAATTCACATTTTCTTGGGATATACAGGGTATTTTCGAAAATATTTAATATCCATTTGACTTTTTAGAACTGAATGATTATTATAACGAAATTCTAGCATTTTTATGTCTATAAAACGGTTACTGGTAGGGTTTTATTACAAGTTTATATTTCTACAGGGTTTGTACAAGACAAGATATGAAACTCCGGGAATTGACACATATCGGCATGGTGGTGGAAGGGTAAGAGAAATTAGCGGGAGAGCAGAAATAAATTTAATGCGTACGAAGTGCTCCAGAAAATTGAATGACGATTTTCGTTGTGCAACTGGAATACGTGTTTCTGATCGAACCGTAAGAAGATGATTAAACAGAAACAATTTAATATAGAACTTTTTATCATAGCAGCCATTAAATTTCAAGGTCCAATTTTTACATTTAAAAAGTATCCCATTCATAAATTCTCAAATCATTCGTAATATGAAAGGGATTTATTAATAAAAGTAGGGTTTCAATAATTATACAGGCCATTGTATAAAATCAAACACAAGTTTTTACAGCACGACGTAGAGCGAAGTGTCCCCTGCTGCCACGTCCTCGTGCAGCTAGGTTAGCGTGGGCCCAGCAACATCGCGATTGGACAATAAATCAGTGGAGAAACTGTTTTTTTTTGCGACGAAACAAGATTTAATCTTATTCATTTGGATGGTAGAATTCTTGTTTGGAGAGAGCCGAATGAAAGGTATGCCGAAGAAAACATGGCATCTCAAGAAGCCTTTGGCGGATACAATGGGAAATCGTACATTTTCACTACCAGGCAAACAGTTAATGCTGTAGTTTATAGAGACGATGTCTTACTTCCCATTGTTGTACCATTTGCTAGAAATTATGGCCATGATTTTCTTTTAGTTGGCGATAACGCACGGCCTCACCGAGCGCAAATTGTGACGGAAGCTTTGCAGGCTATGACATAAATCGTATGGATTGGCCTGCAAAGTCTCCGGATTTAAATATTATAGAGCATATGTGGTATCATTTAAAATTATTAGTGAGATCTAGAGATGTTGTCCCAGAAACTTTAAATGAGCTTTCCGCAGCAATACAAGATTTCATTAATAATTTAGTATACAGCATGCCTCGGAAATGCTGTGATGTTATTCGTCTTCGTGGAGGGCCAACTAAATATTAATGTGGCCACAATTTTTTTAGTTTGGTATTTCATAAGTTTTCATGATGGTCTGATGCCTACCATTTACATCTTTAGGTTTTTTTTTTGTCGTCCATTGTTGGGCATCAAATTTAGTTTGGTATTTCATAAGTTTTCATGATGGTCTGATGCCTACCATTTTTTTTAGTTTCTTTTTACTGTTAACGTTGTTTACGTCTACCAATTCTACGAGGGGTGCTTTTTGATACACTCTGCATAGGTATGTAAAAATGTTTAGGTACAACATACATATTCAAGGCGTCTCACGATCGATAGTACGATGTGGTTTAGTCCGTCGGATGGAGCGCGAAAAGCCTTCTACTTTCGGAGATAAAAAAACTGAGGTATAACCAAATGGGACCTTCACCATTTAAAAAAGCATGTTTTTTTACATAGAAAATGAAAATTGACGACTCTCTCCATTGGTCGAGACCAAAGATATAGCCAAAAAACTAAAAAAAAACGGATTTTTATTTTTTTATTTTGAACACTCATAACTTTATTTCTAAAGAAGGTAGAACAACATTTTTTTTTTAGTTTTATTCCTCATTCAATTTCCTTTCTTTTGGTTTATATTTGATTAAAAAAAAGTTGTAAACTATATAAAAAAAAACAGTAATATTTAGAAAAAGACAACAATTTGCCAATATTTTTTAAACTCACTTTATCATAACTTTCTTATGCAAGGAGCTATTTAATTGTTTTTTTCTTTAAAAACTACGCAATTTAATGGACTTCATTTTGTCTCGATTAATATGTGGTCTATTTTTAAAAATAAAACCGGTAGCGGCTTTTAAACGTCAAAGCGCGTGCCTCTGCGGCAGCTAGACGGCGGTTTTTTTCCATCGCGATCGTTGACGTTGTACACAGGATTTAATTATTTTAATTTAAATTTAGTATATATATTTTTGCCTTTTTGTCGCTGGTAATATGCAATGGCTGATGTTGATAATTGACAGATTAATTACAGTGTTGCCAAACGGTTTGTCGATTGCGTGTTAGGTCTCGGTTCCTCTTAATTTTTTTTTAACTTAATGAATAATGTCGCTTTTTATCATAGATTATTTGACAGTTGCGGATTAGCACATGTTTTTTTTTTTTTTTAAACTCAAGCAACTCGGTTTTAAATTACCGATAGCTGGGTTTCGGGTAGTTCGAGTTAGTTTGCAATTTTCTTTTAAGCCACTTGTGAAGTTGTTTTTAATAAGGTACCTATTTGTCGGTTGAGATATATAGTTTGCACTGGTTAGTTAGCATTTTTTTTTTAAATTACGTGCGAAGTAGTTTTAAACTACCGGACTCTTGTTTGCGGGTTTGTACTAGTTAGTTTGCATTTTTTTTAAAAGCCATCATAAAAATATACCTATCTAAATAATCCTCACTTTTTTTGATAGTGTTGAAGTATTTTGGAATATATACTATTTCAAAAATGAAGCGTAAGCCGAGTTTATTTTGTCTAGAAACTGAGAGTATTGAAAATGTAATGGTGAAAAAACCAACTGTTTCTGGCTTTCAAACAATTTTAAAATGTGCAAATGAAAGAAATGACAATATTTTGAAAACAATTTTAGAATTAAAGAATGATTTACATGCCCGTTTCATATTTCTTGCAGACAATCGTTTTGTAGGACAAATAACATTATAAATGCCAATAGCGAGATGCAAGTGATGGGTCTTCATGCAGTATTCAAAAACCAAAAGATCAGTTATATATATATATATAAAAAAAATGTTTGATTTGTGGTAAATCAGGCACATTAAAGAGAAACCCTGTAGTTGCAATTTGCACAGGAACGGGTGCTAAAACTAGAAAAAAAAATTGATGCTGCGACTTTAAGAGAAGATATTGAAATACAAGGCAGATTATAGTTTTATGCAGATTTATTTGCAGCTGATGCAAAATATCACAAAATCTGCTATTCGAAATAATATTAGCACAAGAACTATAAAATCTGAGCTAAACAAACGAGCGCCGCCGGCCGGCACCGGTTTTGAAAGAAGAAGATAAGAAGAATCAAAGTGACTATCCGGAAAATACAAACCATGCCGCTGCGGAAGAAACACATTTTTATAGCAATCACGAGGAAGCTGATAGAAGGATTATTTTCCACATGGTATCCTCCAATAAAAACGGTCAACTGGTCGTAAAGTGTGATGACGCTGATGTTTTAGTACTATTAATTTATTATTATGCTAATCACGAAAATCTAAGTAATAGTAATGTCAAAGAAATATTTATGGAAACTGGTCACACAGGTATGACAGCTAACCAAAAGCGATATATTCCTATTCACGTCATCTCAAAAAACATTGGCAAATTGGCATGTGAAGGCTTACCAAGTTTTCACAACCTGACAGGATGTGATACATTTTTTAAAATAGGAAAAACATGCTTGGAAAGTGTACTATAAAAATTGCGGCACTCACAAATTTGCCGAACTGGCGTCAGAAGAAGGAATAAAGTTTGCCAGAAGATTTGTAAGTTTTTTATACAAAAATAAAAATGCAAATAATCTGATTGAAATTCTGTTAAACCTTACAAATGAGAGCAAAAAACAAGTTCAGGAATTGCCCTCTACAGAAGATAGTTTCAAACTACATGTACTTAGGTGAATTTATAAAGCAAAAATTCATAATAGATATACGTATATTTTATTATTATGTGTAATTTTAGGTCATATTATCAGTCATTTATATGGGTCAATAATCATGTTGGTGAGGTAACCAAAAATGATCCCTTGTTATATGGATGGACTTTAAATGAGGACAATTTTATAGTTCTAAAAATTATACCTCAATCTCCAGTTCCAGAAGATATACGGCAAATTATTTCCTTATTATGCAATGACAAAATCTGCAACACACAAAAATGTCAGTGTAAAAAAAGGGGTATTTTGTAGCTCATATTGCAAAGGCAAAACCATTGTTTATACAGGGAAGACAATGGCAAAACGAATTGCATTAATATTAATCGCGACCTTGAAGAAAATCAAACTGAAGCTGGAGATACTGATGACGATACATTTTTCGATAATTTGTTTTAATTAATTAATAATATATGTATAACACAATTATCTATTATTTTTCTAAAGTATTAGAATATTTTGGAAGAAAGTTAACGACTTACGATGTACCCTCACTCCATGGTGCAAATTACTAATGAAAACTTGTATTTAAAATAGTGCTGGCAACCGAAGACGGTTTTTCGGATAGTCGGTTAACCGGTTTCGGATTATCCGCGTTTTTTCAAAAAACCGAAACCGGTTAACCGGATACTTGGTTAACCGATTACCCGATTTATCGTTTAACCGATTAATCGATTAACCGAATAACCGGTTTTTCGGTTATATAGTTACATGGCACTGGGCCATCGGGTTCTCAAGTAATGGTAAAAAAGATAGAAAGTAAAGTAAAAACTGGGTATTTGGAATCGTAACATAACACATACCTACTGGACGGTGATTATATTTGGAAATGCTTTTAGAGGGCGATTGAAAAATAATATAATAGAATACCTTTATATTTATTTAAGTTTTAAAAAATTGTAATATTTTTTCTGCTCAGAATCTATATCGATTGTAATTTGTAATATACAATATTTTTAATTTAATTATTACCTTGGGGTTTATTTCAATAACGACCAAAAACTGAAATAAATTTGGTTCACTAGAATTTAATGATTGTGCCCTAATCGGCAGGGAAACTGAACTAATGGAAATATGCTTAAGAACAAATTATAAATTATGATGATGACTGTGTATTAACCGATTAACCGGTTATCCGATTTACCGGCTATCCGATTAACCGGTTAACCGGTTATCCGGATACCCGGTTTTCACTATTATTCGAATACCCGGTTTTATCCGAAACCGGTTTTTAAGAAAACCGAATAACCGGTTTCAACTTTTCAGGGTTTTTGCCAGCACTAATTTAAAACATTACCGCGGCAGTGGGTGAAACAAGAGCAGCGGTCGATCGCGATGGAAAAAAACAGCCGTCCAGCCCGACGCAGAGGCACGCGTCCCGACGTTTAAAAGCCGCTACAGGTTTTATTTCTTAGAATAGACCACAAGTTAATCGAGACAAAATGAAGAGCATTAGATTGCGCAGTTTTTGAAAAAAAAAAAACATTTAAATAGCGCTTTGCATAAGAAAGTTATGGCGAGGTGAGTTTAAAAAAATATTGGCAATTTGTTGTCTTTTTAAAATATTACTGTTTTTTTAATATAATTTTACATTTTTTTTAATGTAGTATATACCAAAAGAATGGAAATTGAATGAGGAATAAAACTTAAAAAAAATTGTTGTTCTACCTTCTTTGGAAAAATAGTTATGAGTGTTCAAACTAAAAAAAATAAAAAATCCTTTTTTCCAGTTTTTTGCCTATATCTTTGGTCGCGACCAATGGAGAGAGTCGTCAATTTTCATTTTCTATGTAAAAAAACATGCTTTTTCAAATGGTGAAGGTCCCATTTGGTTATACCTCGGTTTTTTTTCTGTGCATCCTAGACCGGGCTTTCCGACGGACTAGTTACCACGAGTACCAAATTCGGTAACTCAATTGGTACTATCTTTATCTTGACAAGAACAAGATTTGAATTTAGGTACAATGTATTATAATGTTTGAGTAGAACCCAAAAATGTAACAATATACAGGGTGTTTTATATAAAATATAAAAGTTGCCGTTACTTTTTAATAGAATCGGCAACACTGTATAGATAATAATATTTTTAGACGATAGAGCGTGCCCACCTATGTAAGTAACCACATTTTTGAAAGGTCTGCTGCTGAGTTTGCCAGGAACGAAGGTACGATTCTACGATTAACCGTACAAACCTTGTAGAAATATAAATTTGTAATAAAACCCTACCAGTAGTGACAGTAGACAGTAGACATAAATGCTAGAATTTCGTTATAATAATCATTCAGTTCTAAAAAGTCAAATGGATTTAAAAAAACACTCTACAATATTGTTAAAAATTAGGTTTATACCTTTACACCGCAAAATTCTTTAAAAATGAGGTTAGGGTGTAATACAAAAAACGTTACGGTAAAAGAGTCTAACATAGGTAAATCAAGTAACGAAGTTAAAAAATATTACGTTTTATTGTACCTTGTCTAGCTCTGAATGTCCGATGCATCAAAATATTCAAAATCATGAAATTTTAGAAATTAAACCTACTGTAAACTTTTTCAGACTCCTGAATGTTGTAATTGTATTTTTTTCTGACGGGCATTAGAAATAATAAAAAATGTAGCACAATGAGTTTGCTTTGGACTATCACTAATGATATTAGACATTTTTTGTAATGCCATGTCAATATTTTCGAAAATACCCTGTATATCCCAAGAATACGAGACTTTCAAAAAACGCAACAAATTGTTGTTTTCTATCTAATCGTAGATGATTCTGGTGTATATAAGAATAAATAACATATTTTTTTGTTAAAAATATCCTTAAATACAGTGTTGTAAAAATGGATTGGTTTAGTTTACACCCTGTACAAACTTTTTCCGGTCTTACCTGACAATCCAACAGCCAAAGATAAAATCTATATACCTTGAGCAAAAACGCCGCAAACCGCGTTTTAATTTAGATTACCGTTTTTAAAATATCGAAACTTAAAAATACCCCAAAAAATTACGTTATGATCGAGTGTCCAGCATTTTAGTTACATTTTGTGTCTACGCATGCCTTCAGGCA